>BQNB010090869.1:0-24407 GCA_026074375.1 Tanacetum coccineum | reverse complement strand
CTATATAATAAGAATTAAAGTAAACGCGTACGAGAAAAAAAATTAGTAAAATAGATGACGTCGTAAATGACCTGAAAATACGGAATGTTACAAGCTGATTCAGAAACTTCGTCAAAAAGGATTCTATGAAGAAAGCTTTTCAAGACATGCTGCATGAAATGAGGAGAAGTTAATCCAACTCATGCATACTACAATGGTTCCTGTACAAGTAAAGACGCTGAAGATCCAAGTTGGAGTACAAGTTTCAAGACCAGGATAACTCAAAAGACATCTTCAGCTTTGGAAGTGCTTTGGAAGACTTTATTTTGTTGTAATTATACTTGATAGAAACATTGTAAGTAATTTTGTATGTCTACATATTGGGGGAAGATTGTTAGCCTTAAAATATGTTGACTTATCCGGAATTACACTAGTTATCATTAGGCAAGACTCGCAGGGACTAGAATTGTTAAGTTAGAATAGTTTCCCTCATCTTGACCTATATATACCCCCTTTATACTTCCATAGAAGGATGATGATTCATTTTGTATCTCATTAAGTGTGTGTCTTTCTCTCTTTAGAAAACACATATCTTACCTTTCTCTTTCTAAATAAAATGGCTTCTTATTTGTTTAATCCTCCCTGACCTTCGGATCGTCCTTTGTTAGTGATTTCTTGTTATTAACAGAGTGGATTAGTGTGTCGATATGATGATAAGGATGGGATTAGGTTAGACATAAGTGTGGATTTGTTGGTTGGATTAATAGTGAACGGGATTAGGTTAGTATAAGCATTATTGTAAAGTTTGGATGGATTTATAGAGGTGTTTGCAAGTGTTGATCCAATTTTGTTTTGAGGTTTTAGGAGACTTAAAAATGTTTTCATTAGCCGAGAAGGTATATTTCGGATAGCTCGTTTCGTATAGATAGTTTTCTTATATCAAACACTAAAATCGGACTTAAACGACCGAGTTACGCTCAAATAAAACTTGAAACACTTTTCGGCAAAACGATTTTAATATGATCAGATCAGAAACGAAAATGACCATTTTGACCCCTTTCGAGTCCGTTTCGGCCAAAGTGTAAAACACAAACATGGCCTGAAATGACATTTCCCTTCCAAAGTCGCTAAAGATGTGTTAAAATTGCTTTATGAGTGAGATAGACCTAGTTTTCGTCAAGTTATTTTCGGACATATAATTTTATATATTAAGACGTTTTCAAGCGGGTTAGGTCCGTTTAGGTTTCTGAAAGCCTTAGAAGAAAATATTAATGTAGTGATTTGATCTTATTACGAAGGGTTAGGAGTTTTCTAAGAATGATAAAGTGATACCGTTGAACATTACTAAAAATAGTAAGTTAGTACGAATTAGCGAAATAGAAATGAAAAGTAGGCATTTAGGTTTCGATAGTGCGTTTATGGAATTATGGACTTGACAAATATAGGGGATGGTATTAACATCCCAAAACTTAGAACTTTCCAAAACTAGAAAGTTTCCTAAAATAGTAACTTTCCAAAAATGGCAACTTTTTTGTAAGAATGATGTAACGCTTATATAAACCTAATGAGTTTGTAAAGATACGTTTTGTTAAATAAACTAAAGCACAAACACATATGGATGCCTTCTCGTTGATAAGCTTTTCGCTCTTGGTTTCGTATATCATATCTTAGTCCTAAGACGCGTCATTCCTTTAGGTGACGGCTAGGATTGTGTATCATCTTCCTATTACGTAATTATCATTTGCTCATCGCTCTAAGGTGACTTCATAGCCCCACTTTTTACTCATTTTGAATAAACATTTTACAACTTTGGGGTGAGAAACATTGCTTGTTTTAAACTTTGGGCACAAGTGTTTTCAATCATCATTTCTTGTTTACGTGTTGCCTAAGTAGCGATTAGACCACTATCATGCCCGAACCATCATGAACCGTAATTACATATGACCAATGGGATTGGTTAAGTAAGCGCGAGTGTTATAAATAGATCTATTTGGGACTAATTATCCCTATCCGGATAAGCAAGCACTTACTTGTTTCTGTGTCGACGAACAAACAGATATATTTTATGTCGGGAATTCTTTGGGGTGTCTTGGTCAGACATCTGTAGGGCAATATCATCACTTGCATATTATATATATCTCCTAATTTAGCATCGGTATCATGAGCTTAGCGCAACATAAATACTTTTCATGTGATATTGTATCTGTTATAATAGTCACGTCACTTTTAAAATCTTGTGGTCTAACCTTACATCAATTCAAACCTATGAACTCACCAACTTTATGTTAACCGTTTTAAGCATGTTTTTCAGGTGCTTAGCTTTGGACTTCTCTGATGTGCTTTGTGGAGTCTACGTGCAATATGATATCATCTTTCAAGACTTTATTATCATTCATACTCGTTGTCTTTTGAAAAATTAATCATGCTTCCGCAACATTTTAAATTTCATTTCAAATCTTGTAAGACTTATCCATTTTTTTAATAAATACAATGTGTTATGATTTTAAAACGTCCATTAATGGTCATTCCATTGATCTTGTGTGATGTATATTATGATGTCACGCCCCCGAACACTCATTTCATCCAGGCCCCGTTTGGGGGTGTGACAATTAAGATTCTCTAAAGTATGCTCCTTCACTTCTACATTTAGACATAAGCGATCAAGAGCTCGATGTGTCCTTGTGGACCTACGAACGGGAACAACTTCCTCTTGAGGTGGTTCAAAACCTTCAACCTCTATAGGAATTTTGCTAGTATTTTCAGAAGGTGATGTATCTTTATCTTGAATTTCTTTAAGTTCTACGACCCTCCCACTAACTTCTTGAGATATAATATTTTTCTCCAAGAACTCAGCATACCTCGCAACAACTATTTTGTTTTTAGGTGGGAAGTAGACAAGTTAGGAACTTTTCCATACCTTAATTCATATGGTGTCTTATCAACCTTCTTAGTTGGAACCATATTGAGAATGTGTGTAGCAGTCTCTAGAGCATAATCCCAAAAGGATAATGGCAGAGTTGTAAGATTCATCATTGATCGAACCATGTCTAACAAAGTACGATTTCTCTTTTTAGACACGCCATTTTGTTGTGGTGTGTATGGAGGTTTAAGCTGTTGAACAATTCCACAAGCTTTTAGATAATCTTTAAATTCTTGACTAATATATTCGCCTCCTCGATCTGATCAAAGTGCCTTTATAGTCTTTCTGAGTTGATTTTCCACTTCATTTTTAAACACCTTGAATGTTTCAAAGACTTCATGTTTATGTTTAAGTAAATAAACATAACCAAAATGACTATAATCATCCGTAAAGGTAATGAGGTAGCTAGCACCTTCTCTTGACACATGTCTAAGTGGTCCACAAACATCAGTATGTATTAGCCCAAGAAGATCAGTCGCCCTTTCAGTACGATGTAGAAACAGTTTCCTTGTCATCATGCCCGATAAACAAGACACACATTGTTCAAAGGATTCTTCATCCGTTGACTTTAAAAGCCCATCATATTGCAGCTTTTCAATACGTTTCTTTCTTATATGAGCAAGACAGCAGTGCCACATATAAGTAGAGTCCAAGTTGTACTTGGCTCTTTTATTGCTAACATTATAAATAGAATTAACGTTTGGCACAAGATTAAGCATATCAATTTCATAAATAGAGAGCTCCTTGTTTTAGCTTTCTTTTTCATCTAAGACCATGTTTTATGTTACAAATGTGAGTACCACAACCAGTATCATACACCCAGGATTTATTAGGAAAAGAAAATAATTCTATTACAAAAATACTTGAAGATCTCGCAGTTCCAACTTGCTTCTTCTTCTTTATCAACTCAGCAATGAAAGCAAGACAATTCCTCTTCCGATGCCCTACCTCTTTGCAGTGGTGGCATGCATCATCCTTTGTCGGATTCTCTTTAGCAGAAGGTTTAAGGTTTTGCGGCTTAGGGATATAAATTGGTTTATCCTTTCCCTTGCCTTTTCCTTTGCCCTTGCCTTTAGCATTAAGTGATTTCTTATTGGCTTTCTGGATTCTACCACCTAGAATCGCCATTACTTATGGTGTAGCATCCTTTTTAGGAAAAAAAATCTCGTACTCAATAAGCAGAGCATGTAGTTCACCAATTGTCTTCTCTATGTTATGCATATTATAGTTCCTTACAAATCCAGCAAAGTCACTAGTGAGGCCATTCATGATTAGACCAACACTAAGATCTTGTGGGAGCACATAACCAAGATGTTCAAGTTGCTTCACATAACCCTTTATCTTAATGACATATGGGCTAACTGGCTTTCCCTTTTCTTGTTTATAAGCATGGAAAGTTTGAATTAGGTCAAACCGCTCTACTCTAGCTTGTTTCTCAAACATAGATTTAAGCTCCTGAAGCATTTCATAAGGTGATAAGTTTTCAAACTGTCTATGTAGTTCGGGAGTCATACTTCCAAGAATAAGACAAGCAACCTCATTATGAGCATCATAAACCGCATTTCACTACGCATGTACTTGAACTGTGGAATGGGCAGGTGGAGCAGGGGGAATAGGTTGTTCAATGACAAACATTTTTTTTCAACTCTCAAGACCAGCTTAAGTGAATGAAACCAATCATTGAAATTTGTTCTAGAAAGTTTTTCTCTTTTAAACATCGACCTGAAAACCAAATGGTTTATGTTTACAACATGCAGTGCCATCTACAAAACATATTAAGTTCAAGATTTTAGTATTTTCAATAATACTCCTTGAAGAAAATTAACTACCCATGTTTAAATATAAAAAATTAATTTTCTAATGTCTAGGATCTAACTTGACATACCACCATCACATCAGTTGAGCTGCTAGCAAAGGTGTATTCAAAAGGTAATTGACGATCAATAATTGCCATCGATACAATTCTTAGAACATTATGAGACTTACTTTATTACATTGATATACTAGTAAGCATATTTTATCCCATCTATGCCTCGAGCATAAGGTCTCGGTAGCTTACCTCGATTAAGTCATCCAATCAAGAACTGTGATTATGTAACACCAACGTCTCACGAAAAGTGTATAATCACCTTGGGGTTGCAATCTACATACGTCTCACGTGATGTAAAATGCAAATGCAAGTGTTCTTACAAATTGGATGGCAACAACTTATTTAAAAGGGTATTTACATTTATCGTGGCAAATATGTACGAAGAAGCATGCATACATCTTAGTATCATAAATTTTAATAAAAACTTTACTCAATTAAGTTATTTATTATGGCATCACTTATTTTCTATACATTTCATGTATAAATAGTGTTACCTTTAAAAAATTGATGATTCAACGTGTTTTCAAATCTAAAGAATTCTTATTTTATCGCGGGAAATAATTAAAGAATGATTAAAAACCATTCAACTCCTAGACCATTCGCGCTTCCTAGATAATTGCAAGATATCAGGGATTTATAGAGTATAAAAACCTCAAACCCTTGGTGATATGCCTTGCAACTAAATAGTACTTAGCAAATTTCTTCATTGATAAAATTGAAATCTTTAACTTAGAAAACACATTATAAACCTATTAAATTGCAAGTCTTGTCGTTGGAAGTTAAGGTATGAGCCCTAACATTATAGATAACCACACCCGAGTGACTCATAAGACTTTGCAATTATTAATTTATAATAAATCTTATTTCATAGTTGTTAGTCATGTTTATATATTTTATTTTTTCAAAAAACCCTTTTGTTTTCTCATAATTCAACACTTAATAAAACAAAACAATATAAACAACAACTAATTCACATAACATTTATATAATCACTTAACAATTAACTCATGCAAATATTAATGATGATTTTAATTATCGAATAATTAAACTGTGTATATATTCATATAAGGCTCTTTCTTCCAATGAATCGGGTCACATACACAGAAATAATCGATTGCGTAAGCCATATATAAATATATACCACATAGCACATAAAAGCTGATAGAAAATTTCAGTCGACTTCAGGCCCCGTAAGGACATAGCTAAGGTATTCCCCGGCTTTTGCAGTAAACTACAAAGTTGTAGCTTACTGAGTCGTGGATCTAGCATAGAAATTTCAAATTTTTTCAACTTATGATGAATATTTTATGAATTTTTTAGTAACAGTGTGTCAAACAATCCGAGAACTAAAAAAAACTTAACTTTTATGTCTATACATTTATAATCATCAATTTGCATGAACAATCAAATAACAATTAATCAAGATTACATATCATATATCAATTCATGATAAACTTGCATTTGTTTATCACGGATAACAAATTAACGATTAATTTTAAGCAAAAAAAGATCAATTAACAATTTAAACTATCGAATTTAACACATAAATTTCATGCAACCTAGGATTTCGTTTAATTAATTTTATTATTAATAAAGATCCAATCTTTATAGCTAAAAAATGCCCAAAGGGGTTAAAAATTAACAAAGAACCCTAATTTTTGAATTTTATTCCTTTGTATTTACAATTCTAACGATGGCTCGTGATGCCATTGTTGGGATTTTACAACTAATTAACCATTAAAATACACGAGTATGGAGCGGAAAATACATAAACACGTATATAATACATAATTAACAAAGGGAACAAGAATGTGTACCTTTTAGTAATTAATGAAACACCTTCTTGAATATACGCGTATGTATAAATCGTATACCACGTAATAACCACCCAAGATCTAAAGGAAGATCCCTCTACTTCAACATACACAATACGTTCTTAGCAAACAATTAAGTATGCTAGTATAAAACCTCGTATTTTCAGGTCATATTTCGATTTCAATCACTCCATTTTCTTTCTATTTATAATATTTTTACGTGTTTACTTTTACTTTAAATCACCTAGTTAAACCCTAATAAGTAAAACTTAACCGAGGCTTTTAATATCGTGAATAAGCCTACGTCTAAACTAAAGACTTTAGTTAACATGTTTCTACGACTTAACTAACCAAAAAACGAGTTTATATCATCCTTATCCTTTCACCACCATCTAGTGTTTAACTTTAAAGAGTAAACGAGCAAGTTGTATGTTTCTTCACTTGTTTAATAAGATACACACAATAAAAATTAATTAGGAAACTAATCTAACTCAAGAAAACAAATAAATCTCCCTACAATCTAGTAAGGAAATTGTGTACACCTTTAATCTAACTTTTCAATACCGTATTATGCATCTAGAAAAGATGTACATAAACCCATCTCACTTTAACCCTAATAACCAATGTATAAAGCCCATAATCCCTTTTATCCAACTCCTTAAAACCCACGTATATTCTTGATTCTGCTTCCACGCAAACCCCAACAGTAAACCTCTTTTAATCCCAGTACATTGACCATGCTTAAACCTAAAAATTCCTTGCCTAAATTGGATCAACATACGAATGGACATCCAAGAGGAGCACTATGCATGCCATACCATTGTGCATAAAAGGCTCTACTCACTTCTTTGCAAACACAGTTAAAGAAACACAGAGAAACTCAACACTATCATATTCATACTCATACACCATTCACCATTGTTCTTTGTCCTCCTAGCCTTGTTTCGAACGCAATCCTACCACTACATTCGTAATAAACCCTAAGTCTCAAGAAACCATAATTAAGGTTTCTTTGGTTCATTTTCTTGCGATTCGAACACATCAAGGCAGTATACAACGATCGGGTTCGCGTTCATAGGGGTGCAAAAGTCGTGTTTATTTATTGGTTTGGGTGTTTGGTTCGTGTATACGTGTGGTGTAAGGAAGACGGGTATTCATCATCTTCGTGGGTCAAGTTTTTCACGCATTCATCCTTGAGTTTTTGTGAGCTAATCACTATTTATTACTTGTTTTTATTTTGCAATCCATATACCATAGTTGTGTGCTTAAGAATTGTAAAAACAAAACCTATTTTGTTCACCTTCTAATATGTGTAGAATAACATTAAAACCCTTGAAAGAAAACTTGTTAAGTGGCTAATAAGACATGGACCATGCTTATACTAAGGTAATAGGCCTAGGGAATCAACCAGTTGAAAACTTAGGCTCGACAATTAGGGAAAAACAAAAGGGAGCCCACACCTATAAGATTGAGTACATTATTCGACCACTAGGAGTTAAATATAAAATCGAAACTTAGTTAGTACTTATAAAGGACATGTAAGGGTTTGTGTTGCCCCTGGAATCGCTAGCTTTCGTCAGGTAACAACGAAGTTAGAAGGTCCCAAAGATAGGCAAAAATATGTCATTTTACCCTGTCTTAAAACTGCCCGGTTAGGTCGACTTTAGGCTTTGTTTCGACCTAATTAAACTTAGAGATAAGGTCAGCACATAGGGGCTTTTTGTAGTTGACATGGCGAGCTTTATTTAGAAATTCGAATCGTTAAAAACGATTGAGTAATGAATTCGCAAACTAATCATAAAGTTAGTACAGCTGCCATGTTTCGACCAAGTTAATACTGTTGGTTGAATAGACGACACCCCTTACTTTGGCCTCATTTTTAGTCACTATAACGACTTTAAATTGCAAAACGTATATGATATGAATTGTTGTACTCCTGGCCTAGTTTTCAAATGTACTTTTGGTTTGTCATAATATCCAGTAACGAACTCGCAAATGTGACCTTAAGTTAGTGCTGCTGTCACGTTTCAATAAATTAAAACTGTTAACATATAGGGTCGCGACACCCCTTACTTTGTACTCGTTTTTGGCCATGGTAACGACCTCGAACTACAAAACTTATAAAAGATGAATTATTGTCAACCTAGCCTAGTTTACAAAGGTGCTTTTATCTCGTCTTAATGTTGTGTAACGAAGTAGCCAGTTGAGATCAAAATATGTTGCGCACTTGACCAAAATGTGCTTGTTTCTGTGTTTGAAACCTAGTCATGACACACACCCCCTTAGCCCCATTTTTGACCCATTAAACGACCTCGTTGGACAAAACTTGAAAGACGAGAGTTGTAGACGACCTGGCCAAGTTTTAAAACCTACTTTTAGTTTGTAACTTCACCAAGTATCGAGCCTAGAATTTAATCCTAAAACTCTACGTTCGTCGCCTAAATTTTTGAAATAAAACTTGTTCTTTAACATTTTTAACTTGTTGTTGTCGTAACTTCGCTTAATTAATTGACACGTTTAGAGACCAACCCAAGGGTCGAACCGAACAAATGTTTTAGAGTATATGTGACCTAGTTTCTAAAAAGTCCGATGTCGTAAATTGCGTGCTTATATTTTGAATGCGTTGAACCAATAAAGTTGACCAATTTAACATGATAATTCATTTTCAAACGTCATCATTTTAAATGAAACTCAAGCATACACTAGGGATGAGATTGCAATTATTTAGTTTTATATTTTCTGCTTAGTAAATATGTATTGTTTTTACTTAGGTTGCGGATAAAGTCTTTTGCATCGTTTTTTGTGCCACTACCTTGCTATTCCGTTATCATTGCTTGATGTGAGTTTATAGTCCCCTTCTTACACTTTTCAATCATTTATTAAATCTCGAGGATGAGATCATGTTTGTTTTACAAAATGGATGCAAGTACATTTTAATTCAAATATTACGAGTTTGCCTAAGTAGCTATAACCCACTATGCCCATCATCATGAACTGTTAATTACTAGATTGTAAGCGCGAATGATATGAATAGATCTATTTGGGAATTAACATCCCCGTTCGGGCAAGTAGCACTTGCTAGTTTACCGGTTGGCCGGAAACGACGAATGTATACCATTTCGGACTCATAGATGTTACGGGTTGAACATCTACATTGGGCACCACCATTTATATGTATTTGATATACATACATTGTTTAGCTTCAGTGTCATGAGCTTAGTGCATATCGTAATACCTTTTGTGATATTGTATTCGTTGCTTTATTACAGGGAAATCTTGCTATCCGCTTCATTTAATTTATAAACCTATAAATTCACCAACATTATTGTTGACAGTTTAAACATGTTTTCTCAGGTCAATAAGGTGCAAGTCATGGGTACATTGGATGGTCGTCTTTTGAAGTCATATTGCTATAAAGATTTACGTGCATTACATTTTGGGATATTGTTATGTTGAGAAATCTTTACTTTTCAAGTTGAACAAGTTAAGCCTATGGGCTTTTGTAACAAACAATTTATGAAATCCAATGTATCAGTTTTTAAACGACTCTTTTAGAGGTCGTTCTCATATCTTGTGTTATTGATCTATGAAGTAACGCTCTCGGATACATTAATCCGCTGCAACCCTATTTGGGGGTGTTACAATAAAATATACATCATACACATTTAAAAGCCTTTAAAATCCTTTAATAGCCCAAACTTATAACACCCCAAAACATGTAACAACTAATTAAATGGTAAAGCTGTAACGGCTCATATACGTTTTTTAAAACAGTCAACTTGTAAATGTTGGATCCCTTACTGAATAGATCTTGAACCTTTAGCTTGCAAAGGGTTTGTTACTTTAGATAAATCCAAAGCAACAATAATGAAACACTGATTGAACACTATTGATTATGCGGAAACCAATCAACAATGCTAAGAAGAACAGTATTAAGAAAACATAAAAGATCTTCTATCAAACTCACACTTTATATTATAACTTGAATCGGATTAAATTTCTATAAATGTAAACAAACAATATTTTTTCATTATATCGTAATAATCCTTTTCATTCACGCTTTGATTACAACATACCAAACATACGTAAGTCTGTAACAACAAACCTTTAAAATCAGTCGACCCATTCTCACTCAAAACCTCAAAATTCAATCAAACCATTATCAAAACATACAATTTAGTTTTTCATATCTTTGCCTCACAAGATCATCATCATTCAAAGAAAATGTGTCAACGATAGAGTTTTTTTATCACAAGAGAAAATATTCAAAGAGCCATGTTATGCTTATATAAATTTCAGAAAAGGGTTAATAGACAAAGAAGTTACTATACTTTCCTAAAAAGTTCGCCTAAGTTACTCAACTTTCATTTTGTTCACTAGTTACTGAAGCTTTTGATAAACATACACCCTCAATAAGATTCAATGTTAATCCAGCAAGCCTGGACATATATTTGTAGGTAAGTACGTAAACATAAATGTCATGTTTTTACTAATTCAATGATGTTTACGTATATTTTTTGAAAAGTTGATAACCTCAAATTCATGTTTCATAAGTTTAAGTAACATAAGTGAACAAACTAAAGTTATTAACTTAGGCGAACTTTTTGGAAAAGTATAGTAACTTCTTTGTATAATAACCCTTGAAAAAAATATTTCTATAAAATTGAAGTGTCGATGGAAAGATTGAGCCTCCGATTGGTCTCTGATTATCAAGCTATCCACGGAGCCCATGGAAGATTGATGAGATTTCGGGAAAGGAGCTAATTCATGTTGCGATAAATACTTTTTAAAGAGTGTAGGGGCTTGAGGAAAAGGTATAACCTCTTTTTGTTCATAAAGAAGAAACTGGAATGGCCTTTCGACTTTAATCTGGATACGTGTGTGGTTGATGGGGCAAGCTTAAGAATAATTTCCTAAGCGATGCTCTCCGAAAACAGAAAACATATTACAGTAGGTCCAAAACTTGCCATCCTAGACCTTTATCCATGCCGTTTCGTAACATCCGAGAGGAGGCTGTGAACCACTCAACGTTGAAGAGTTAGCGAAGTGATTAACCCTGTGGTGCATACTCATATCTCCTGATTCATGTCTTGGACATTGAATCAAACTGGTGTTCTACCGTGGCTTCGTCAAGAAACATGATAGATTTTCGCGAATTACCTTCCGAAAGGTGATCTAAAAGACTTGGTGGATTTCGATTATGTTCCCAACAAAGTGAACACCTTCGCTTGGTAGGTAATGAACGAACTCCATACGCTACTAGATTTAACATTTCCAGACGTGTAAAGATCTTCGATCTCTATCTTTGAGTAATTTGTATTCGATTGAACCAATGAATCATTTGTGTCTTCGCTTTAACACACACAGAAGAATTTCTAAATTAATAAAATCGGTGGTGAAGTTTTGTTTTTTTTGACGTTTAGGATATTAACTCTTACGGAGAATGGAGGTCTTGGATCGCTAATGTGTAAAAACACCGAAGAAAATAAAAGCTTGTTCCCAGGTGATGTATTTGTGATTGGTGGCTTCTATGGAATTTTTCCGTAATAAGAAGATGTTCCAGGCCAAGCCCAGAATCTAAGGAGACGTTTTTTGATGAGCTTATTGTAGTTCTTAATACTGGTGTCGGTAATATATGCAGAACTTTGGTTGTAGCAGGACGATTGGTATAAAACCCGTCTCTTATTTCTTTGTAATTTCTAGCTCCTTGCTAGTTTTTCTTAATAAAAGTCGCCGTTCAAAAAAAAAAATTGAAGTGTCTATATATCATTGGGTAATTAAAAAAAGATAAATAAAATAAGAGTGTTGGACACCGATCATATACATACCCATTATTTTTGTAAAACTTTCTTTGGAAAACTTTTGTGTATATAACTTTTCTCGTATTGAAATATGTAATACATTATTTCGTTTTAACATTCACAAGTAAAAATAATGAGGCATAAATAATCATTCCTTTTATTTATCAAATAAATTAAGTTCGTCTCCATACATGTATCGATTTTTAAACTCATTTCTTTTTATCTTGATTTGATTTTGGGTTCGACTATAAATACATGTTTGCAACTAGTGTTTTTTATTTTTATGAGTTTAAAAGATTAGGAAAGAAAACAAAGAAACCCAGATACAACAAAAGGGTTAATGATGATGTGCAAAATGACGAAAATGCCCTCATGTGACCGTGTGACAAACTTAACGAAAGATTTTTAACGATCATTAAGTCAAAGACCGGTCAGTAAGAAACGGACAACCACAAGGACAACAGTGTAATTATTAAATTTTAAAAACAGAAGGTGGAAAAAAGTGTAAACCTCGTGAAGGAGATATGTAATTAAACCAAAAAAAGAATTATATGGCTCTTACAGGTTAACTTGTATGCTAATAACCAGAAGTGGTCAAAAATTTTCGAACTTTTGTCTTACGGCGACGACTAACAATGTAGCAGAAATCATTTTTCGTGGATCAAATGTGTAAAACAAACTTTGTCTTTCTTTAGAAATGACACAAACAGTCCTTGAAGTTTATCTGTTGTAACAAAAAAGGTCCTTGAGGACTAACGATGTACATAAATAAGTAACATAACAGTACAGATTGCAGATAGATCATGAAAACAAGCACATGGTTGCCTCGTTTGACATACATTAGGGTCGCTGTGAGAATATGCTCATTTTCGTTGCTTTCGATTCGCAAGACGTTAATAGACAACCGGTGCCAGGAGGAGAGTTGTCGACAAGGTTTCAAATCCGGCCTATCAAGTTAATATTTTTCTTGGAAAGTAAATCAAATGCCTTTCAACTCGTTTTAATATATCCGCTCGCGGTCATGGATATGATTCTATTGATTGTCCCATTTTACAATGGGTGACGAAACGACAAGACATGTGTTCTTTCAATCAAGTTGGTTAACAGGTTTATGAGAAAGATTTCTCATGGGGGAATGTGGAGTATCTGAGGTTTAATTCTATGAGGGTGCGTTCTTAGGGCTCGTTCTACCGGATTCGATCAACATCAAAGTTATGATCGAAGAGGATCTATTACGCTTGTGTGGGTTATTGTGAATATTTCGAAAAAGATTTTTTTGATACGAAGCTTCCGAAAAAAGTCTTATGATCTTTGATAATTTATCTCTAGCTCTTTATTATTGGTTTTAAATATCGATGTAAAAGCATCGATCAAATGTGGACATTGGCTTAAAACCCTTATATTTTTGTTGTTGATCTACTCCTTGCTAGTGTTTAATAAAATTGCCGTTCAAAAAAAAAAAAAAAATATATCATGGACATCCATCCCAAAAGACCAACCATGCAACAAATATTTACATAATTAGTCTTGTAGTTTACGTAATTCGTCTCTAACGACTACATTTGTAACAGATTCTAACATACATGGTCATTGACATTTTGAAATCATCTTAGTTTAAAATTTAGCAATTACTATTTGTTTATGCTTAAAACATGTTATGAGTCAAAACTAAAAGCCAATTTAAATGAGAAATTATACTATAATTTTTTGCCTAACATCCCACGCTCTACAGCGAATCGCAAGCAAAAAAATTCTTGTTTATAGTATTAAGGTAATACACATTTGACAAGTTATACTACGTCGTTTTTGTCCATTTGCTACAGTAAAATGAACAGTACGGCCCATTGGGCTTGGGTACTGTTCATCAGCCAAAAAAAAAAACTTTATAATTTCCCTCTCTTTCTTTGGCCAAAAATAAGAAAAAAAAAATTTACGGGACGTACTCTCATTTTTAACTATTTACGACTTTCTATCGGTCTGGGCCAAAAAAAAAAATACGCGTGACTGTCATTTAATATAAGAACAAAACAAACTATTAAACATGAGACCGAAAAAATAAACCCGAAAAAAAAAACTGGGCTCGGTTACTGTTCATCGGCCCAAAAAAAAAAAAAAAAAAAAACTTTATAATCCCCTCCCCTTCTTTGGCCAAAAATAAGAAAAAAAAAAATTACGGGACGTACTCTCATTTTTAACTATTTACGACTTTCTATCGGTCTGAGCAAAAAAAAAAAAATACGCGTGACTGTCATTTAATATAAGAACAAAACAAACTATTAAACATGAGACCGAAAAAATAAACCCGAAAAAAAAACTGGGCTCGGTTACTGTTCATCGGCCAAAAAAAAAATTATAATCCCCCTCCCCTTCTTTGGCCAAAAATAAGAAAAAAAAAAAATTTTACGAGACTACTCAACATTTTAACATTTACACTATTCTAGCGGTCTGGTTCAAAAAAAAAAAAATACTCTGACATTCATTAATATAAGAAAAACAAACTATAAAACATGAGCCCGACAAAAATAAACCCACCCGAAAAAAAAAAAAAAAAATTAATGCCCCACAACAACACGCAAAAAATTAACGCCCGCAGCAACGCGCGAGTAATCTTGCTTGTTTGAATACAGTAATAAATAGGAGACAATGGATTAAGTACTTTGAATATTGGGCCAGATTAATATTATTAAAGTTGGGCTGGGCTGTTTGGGTGAACTGCTCTGATTCTATATCAAAGCCACATGCATTAATAGTGCATACAACTTTAGTTTGGACTTTGGATTCTACATATTGTCACTTGGGAGTAGTCGACGCGAACAAAAAAACCCCTCAACCGGTTCTTCAACCCGAACCTAAAACCGAACCGGTCAACCCCGGTTTTGACCTGAACCGGTTCCGGTTCTTGGCCAAACCGGCGGTTTGGAACCGGTTTAGGGTTTTTGAGTTTACACCTTCGTGGACTGGTTTTTGGAACCGGCAAACCAAAACCGAACCGGTTAACCGGTTTGAGATATATTTTTTTTTCAAAATTCGAATCATGCTTTTATAACGTGGGGGACCCGTGAAGTAGCGTTTTTATGACTTTTTAGGTGTAGTGTTTGTTGTTTTGCTCTTTTATTGATTAATAATTGAAGGGTTGTGTTATGGTTTCAATCACACTTACAACTACAATCCCCTACAAAAAAAACTCTCCAAAGCAAAACCGAATTTCTTTCAATTAGCAATGGCAAGTCAATCCGCCTCAACTACCCCGGTGCCGGTTCATCAAGTGCACCGACGGTTGTTCAAATCCTACCAAACAATCGAAACCCCCAGATTTGGAAAGACTTCAACCTTTGCCTAATGTCCGACAACACGAAAAAAGCTCAATGTATTCATTGCTTTCATTTCTTTTCGAAAGATTCCAACTCGACGTTGAAGAATCATATCTCGCATATGCATTGTGAAGCACTAAAGAGGGTTTCGGAATCGGGGCAATCGTCTATGTCTCGAGATGAGAGATGAAATCACTTGATACAAAACCAAAATTTAAAAACAACTTCAGTTAGGATGAGCAGAAAAACCAAAATAACCGAATAAACCAAAAACCGAAACCGAACCGAAAACAAACAAACCGAACTAATAATCGAACAGAATTTGCCAAAACCGAATCGAACCGAACTACAAATTCGGTTTTCGGATTGAATATGGGTTTGGCAATCTGAACAATAACCGAATTTATATAAATATATATATTTTCAATATATTTATATATATTAAAAGAAAATTTTATCCTAATATAAAAAAACACTTTTTATACTTGAAATATTTTTTTGCTAAATATCAATGTAATTATTATTATTTTTTAATAAATTGTGTAAATCGGGTCAACCCAAAAACCGAACCGAATTCAAATTCGGTTTTCGGTTCGGTTCAGTTGAATTCTAGTACGGTTCGGGTCAGTTCGATTTTCGGGTTAACCCAAACTTTTTTAACCGAATAACCCGATAACCGAACCAAACACCCCTAACTTGAGCTATAGTATAAATGTATTCTTCTGAAAATTACATCTAGTTATCTAAAGAATTGCCGAGAAAGCATCAAACAACTTGAAAACCCGACTCGTTTAACACAAAAAGTAGAAAATAGGAATAGTATATTCAGTTTCAAATGGGGAAACGAATCCTCTAGAAAAAGTTGAAGTTGATTGATCCTAATATAAGAACAGTGATGCTAATGAATTTAAGGAACCTAATAAATGTCACGAATTGAAGGAAAAGAAAGAAACTAGTAGCACGTGGTTTTAACTATTGCCAGTTAGAAAAAAGAACAAGGATAGATAATGGGTTTCTCATTCGCAAACTAGCTTTTAGATAAGCTGTCTTTATCTCCATGCACGTGACCCAACTCTCCACCACTATTTCCTCTTATACATGATACATCTATGTCAAAGTATTGTTTTCATAATTGCCATGCATGTTCGTTTCTTAATTAACAACACAAAGTTAAGTAGTATATATTTTACTACTTGTGTAAGTAGTGTGTACGTAAAATTGTGTCTTGTATAAGAATAATGTTGTGTAGTTCATGACTTCAACAATGTAAGCTACTCTAAGACAGTATTATGATATCTTGTGTTTTTTAGAATTGGCTAAACTGATAAATCAAACTAAAACCGAACAATTACAAGGACACGTGAGGCGAAAAGGCACCAAGTTGCAATCACAAAACACATGTTCAAGGAAGGAACGACACGACATGCGTTGAATACGATTGAAGTGGTCCTAATCATAAATAGATAGAATTGAATTCAGTTGCTTGTTGTCGACCTTCATGTCGTGAATATTATCCATGCTTTAACGTAATTTTTCAGTTCGTCGATTAACGTGCAATGATACTTCATGCCAGGAAGTAACAGTTAGCTGTTTGAGTTATTTCAGATGGTTTGCAATGAAACTCGCCTTTTGAAAATAAACTTATAGGCAGAGCTTCAATCATACGTATAAACAATATGACTTTGTTTTTATTTATGTTTATATATGTTTTTAAAATCACTTAGTAATTTTGAACATCAAATACAAATTATGGAGCCCTAAAAGACAGGGGGCCTTGAGTTGCCGCTCACGACCTTACTTATGGTATTATCTCATCAAGCAAAATTTCAATTGGTGCATTAGATTCGGGTTTCACTTATGAATAACATTCATTTCAATATGAGTTTGAGTGGTCAAATTGCATTTAGTATTTAGATACGGCAATAATTGTGCATTACATATGTCATTACTCCATTTAAATATATTTTGATAACATGCTGTGAAAATCTAACCATGATTACAATACTTCAAATTAGAGGGTTGAAATCTGCAGATACAAAACAATAATTTACTGTATATAATTTACTGCATTTGCATGTTTGCAAAAGAGTTGGTATGAAGGAGTTAGTAGCCAATCTCCTTATTCCTTTATAATGCATTCCCCCCTTTAAGCATTGTTTGTTTTTCAAATAAACTCTTCTAATCTCTTTTACCAATTTCGGTCTGTCATCTTATCAAATGTTTTTATTTTTTTTTTGCAGAGATAGTGGTAACAAAATCACTTTGTACCATCTCAAAAATTCAGACAAAATATTTTCACTTTTTCCTCTTCATTTTTGACCTCCTCTTCTCAACTACCTTTCTACAATAATTAAATAATTCATACTTTTTCTGGGTTTATACGTTTTCAACCGTCTTTATTCTTTTTTGTACGTTTTTTTACGTTTTCATCCATTTTAATCCGTTTTCTACGATTTCTACGTTTTTCTCCGCTTTCTACGATATATAAATTTTTTTACGTTTTCACCAGTTATTTTACGTTTTTGTCAGTTGTTTACCTTTTCGTCTTTGTTTTTTAACGTTTTCTCAGGTATTTTTACCGTTTTCGTCAGATTTTTACGTTTCGTCACTTTTTACGGTTTTGTCTTGTTTTACGTTTTCCCGTCTCTGTTTTTTTATTTACGTTTTCGTCTGTGTTTTTTACGTTTTCGTCAGTTTTTTACGTTTTCGTCTGTTTTTTTACGTTTTCGTCAATTATTTTACGTTTTCGTCAGCTTTTTTACGTTTTCGTCCGTTTTTTACGTTTTCGTCCGTTTTTTACGTTTTTCGTTAGTTTTTTTACGTTATCGTCGGTTTTTTACGTTTTTCTCCGTCTTATAATTTCGTCTGTTTTTAACGTTTTTGCTATTTTTACGTCTTCGTCCTCTTTTTTATGTTTTCGTACGTTTTTTCTACGTTTTCGCCCTTCTTTTTACGTTTGCGTCCGTCTTTTTATCGTTTTGCGTCGTCTTTTTTACGTTTTTCCTCCATTTTTTTTTTACTTTTCGCACATTTTTTTTTTACGTTTTTCCGCGGTTTTTTTCAAGTTTTCGTCCGTAAAATTACGACAGCGTAAAAAAAGGACGAAAACGTAAAATAACTAACGAAAACGTAAAAAACAAACGACAACGTAAAAAACTGACCAAAATGTAGAAAAGTGACGGAAACATAAAAAACTGACGCAAACGTAAAAAACTGACGGAAACGTAAAAAACAAACCTAAACGTAAAAAATAGCCGAAAACGTAAAAAACTGACGCAAACGTAAAAAAACTGACGTAAACATAAAAAAACTAATGAAAACGTAAAAAAAACTGACGAAACGTTAAAAAAACTGACAAAATGTAAAAAATAACGAGAACGTAAAAAAAATAGACGAAAACGTAAAATAACTGACAAAAACGTAAAAAAAGAGACAAAAATGTAACCTCGCATTTTAGAAAAAGATGAGTAGTGTCTTCTTGATCGATACCAGAAATTGGACATAAAAAAATTGGGATGTTGATGCCACAAGAATCCAAGAGCAGACGAGTTAGGATTATGTTTAGAAACATTCGACATCATAAAATGTTCACTTTCCTTGGTACAAGAGGATTCTACCTAGTCACCGAAAGGTTTGTTGGAAGGATAATTCGTCAAGCCATCTTCGAGTATATTTAACTGTGAAATCACCACTTGGGTCCGGGTTCCAAATCCAAGAATCTACATTTGTCCAACGACACCAGATTTTTGGTGCCAACGGATACGTGCCAAAGGGTTTTTGGTGTCGTTAGGGTTTGCTGACGTGACATTACTTTTTGACAATTTTGCCAATGGCACTACTGTACCCTAGACATGCAAATCCAAACTGGTTTTTTAAAAAACCGGTCGAAAAAACCGAAACCGGTTTTTTAAAAAACCGGTTTTTTTTAACCGGTTCGGTTAATATAAGAGAATCTCGGGTTAGACGGTTTTTTCGGGTTTTTAATCATTACCGGTTTTAAAACGGATTTATAACGGTTATTTAAAAAAATCGGTTAAACGGGTTTAACGTTTTTAAAAAAAACGGGTTTTATTTTTTTTTAAATTCTTAATTTTTATTTTTTTATAACCGGTTATCGTTTTAAAAAAATAACGGTTTTAAACGGTTAAAATAAACCTGCCCCTGAGTCAACAAGAAGTAAACTAGCCGTTTCAATTTTTTTTAAAAAAAACTGGTTTTAACCGGTATTTTTTGGTTTTTTTTTTAAAAAAAAACATCACAACGGCTACTAGCCGTTTAAACCCTTTTTTTTTGTTTTTTGGTTTTTGATGATTTTAGGGCATGGCTTAGTACTATAAATACATGTAATGGGTTGGGGTTGAAAAACACATAAAAACACACCACTAATCTCTTTTTTCTCTCTAATCTTGTGCTTTTTGTGAATATATATACTCTAATTTTCAAATCCCGCTATAATGGAAAACTCACAACACAAAACGCTTTCCACTAATGCCTCCGGTGTTTTACAAGCCATGTCGAAAATTTTTCACTAAATGAAGATGTGTGCTGCGAATTTCAGACCAACTACTGCGAAAAGGCGATGTTTGGTTAAATTACGATATTGTATTATGAACGATGGAGGTGGAAAAGGCGGTTGCAAGAAAGGTATGAAATTTTATAACCCGAGGTCCAACTCTACATCCAGATCATAGAGCGGTTGTAATGCGGTTAGCCAAAAATGATACGTCACAAGGGTACTATTGGTTGCGGGTAGGTAAGTTTTAATATTTGATAATGATGCGGTTCGACTTGATTGTTACGAAGTTTGACATTCAAAAGCGCTCCATTCAACCACTTCGACAACGCTCACGCTTACGGAGATCATCAAAAGGAGGCTACAAACGCGTGGGTATCAACATGTTAAGTCGTACATACTTTAGCAGTGATGCTTTTTAATTAATGGGATATGGCTTTTAACATAATAAAGATATTATTGAGGTTTTGTGATTATAAATATGTGTTTCTTAACTTACGGATACTTGGACCGCCACCACAGGTATGACAAATTATTATTTAGCATTTACAGCTCATTGGTTTAATCCCGAATCTTGGTTATTAATGAAACGGACAATGCTTTTTTTAAACTCTTTGGTTATCCTCACACGGGATCTAATTTAAGAAAAAAAATTCATGACACTTTAATTGAATATAATTTAGATGATAAAGTTTTTACGATTTCACTAGATAATGCATCTAATAATACTAGAGCTATGGATTTGTTAAAATTACGTATAAAACCCGTTTTAGTGTATTTTTTGTTTCTTCCGTTGTGTTGCTCATGTTATAAATTTTTCCGTGCAAGCGGCATTAAAAATATGTGATAGTTTAAGGATGAAATTTAGGGGTTTATTAGTAACTATATATAGTTCGAGTAACGAACGACAAATGAACTATAGACGTTTTCGTAAACAATGTGGTGAAGAACCCCTAGGACTTTGCTATGATAATAATACTAGGTGGAATTCTACTTGCTGTTGTGTGAAAATTATTATTACAGACAAGTGGCTTAAACGCTTTTGATGTAACACTTATTAATAGAAATTATCCGTTTCGATAATTGCGACCAAGATTGGGATTTACTATATGATTTAACTATTTTTTTACCAGTTTTTTACAAGTTCGTGCAACAACTATAGTATCGGGTGTTTTATTACCCAACTAGCTCATAGTTTTAAA
Organism: Tanacetum coccineum; assembly: GCA_026074375.1. Classification (NCBI taxonomy): domain Eukaryota; kingdom Viridiplantae; phylum Streptophyta; class Magnoliopsida; order Asterales; family Asteraceae; genus Tanacetum; species Tanacetum coccineum. The sequence goes on along the minus strand of BQNB010090869.1, from coordinate 2,997 downwards.
TCAAATTGATTGTAGGACGGAAAAAATTAGACGATTTAAAAAACCTCCTAGTCAAATGTTTAGAAGAATGGTTAAAGTTATAAAAAAGAAATTTGTAAAATATTTTGCTAATTTACCTTTGGTTTTTACTTGTTCCGCCGCACTTAATCCATGTTTAAATGTTGGAGGCGTAGAACTTTTAATAACAAGAATAATGAACAATTTAGACTTATCCTTTGGGTTAGACGCTGACAACCCCGACCCCAACTATATAAACTCCCAAATTTTTATATTTAACGATAACTTTAAAAAATTATTTGGAATTTATGCAACAAAATATGGTCAAATACAAAACTCAATTGTTGATCAAATGCGGGCCGGATCATCCCGAATGGCAAGTGACATTAATATAAACCTTTATAATAGTTTATTTGAAGACGCTACAAAGCGTCAACTAACATCAGCCCTAACAAGCGAGTTGGGACAATATACTGGCTACAAACTTTTTAATAACTTTAAGGCCTGAAGAGTTTACAAACTTTGACATTTTGGCTTGGTGTAAAGAAAGGGAAATTCAATTTCCAATTTTATCCGCTATGGCTCGTGACTTATTAACGGTCCAAGCTTCGACGGCGGCCTTTTCTATTAGCGGTAGAATTATATCGGAAAGAAGGTCACGATACCCGCAGAAACGAATCTGTTTGGTGGAAAGTATGTGTATGTTTGAACGATTTTTGGACGGGAGCAGTTAGATAGGGTACAACATGAAAATCGTTGGAAGGTTCGATATGTAGAAGACGTTTGAAGAAACTATAGCATGGAGAAGAAGTTGAATTGGGATATCACCTTCCGAAAATACGGAATTAGATGAAGGTGGTTTGAAGACTTCGATATTGAAAGTAGATGTAAGAGCTTTTTTGGAAGATGTAAATGGATTGAGTATAACGGGTTGATGCAATGCCGAGCCTCGACATACTTGACTACTTGAGTACAATAACATGTTTTCCGGGTGGATGGCCATGCGAGCTCGAAATGTTATTAGAATTTATATATTTTTTAGTTGTATAATTGTTATTGTTTTTAAATAAAAGTTGATTGTATTTATTTTTGTATGTTTCCGGTGCAAAATATAAAAGTTATGATTTTTATTTGTTAGTATGTTTCCGGTATGTATTGTTTAATTAAATGTTTGATAATTAACAAGTTTATTAATAAAGGTTTGATTTTTTAAATTCGAAAAAAACGAACCGGTATAAAAAACCGGATTTCCGACATTTATAACCGAAAAAAACCGAACCGGTAAAAAACCGATTCGAAAATTTATAATGAAAAAAACCGATTGAACATTTTAACCGAAAAAACCAATTTCGAAAAAACGAAAAAACCGAAACCGGTTATTAGAAAAACCGGTTTTTTTAAAAACGGTTTTTAATTAAAGCAATATTTGCCAACAACACAAGGCCAATGGCACTACTGTACCCAACACTTTTAGGTAAATGTTTATTGTATCAACTTAATCCCTGATTGCATGCAACCACTTTTTACGCAACGTCTGGCATGTGCGATATGAGAAAGCATCATTGGTATACTTATGGAATCTGAGTCGCTAATTTTGTATTACTTATATGTTCTACTTCTAGGTATTATGGTAAGGCTGTTTTTATCAGTCATAGGAAAAAACACCTCTTACCGGACACATGATCGCCATATCAGTTTTCTCTCTCCAAGTTTTCATCCCCACTCCCTATCACAATTCACCATTGTCAGTCATCGGAACCCTCACCGGATAAACCATTTAATTAGATAATCACTTTTATACAAATATACCTCACAAAATACTTCACCCACACTCACAAACTAATTAAATATTATAAAGCTACACAATGCCCCAAAAAGTACAAGGCTCACCATCGTGAGGTTTTTTAGCCATCTCTCACGCGTGAGTTTTGTGAGATTTAGTGCATCAAGCGTGAGCCATGTATATTTGTGAGAGGATCACGAGTGATAAATTTAAAACCGGGTTTATTTAAAATAGAATATGCATCACAAGTTACGAACAATTTCAACAAAACTTCAAAAGGTTGTCTGTTAGATCTAAAACACCCACACTCACAAACTAGGTAAATATTATAAAGCTACACAATGCCTCAAAAGTGGGAGGCTCACCATCGTGAAGTTTTTTAGCCATCTCTCACGCGTAAGTTTTGTGAGATTTAGTGGCATCAAGCATGAGCCATGTATATTTTTGAGAGGATCACGGGTGAAAATTTAAAACCTGATCTATTTAAAATAAAATATGCATCACAAGTTACGGATGATTTTAACAAAACTTTAAAAGGTTGTCTGTTAGATCTAAAGAATCATTGATCCGGGGGTCGGGGAGACTCAAACCATAAGATAGCCATTTCTAGAGAGAGAGTGTAGTGAGAGAAAGAAATATGTGTAAATTAGAAAGAAAGTGAAATTTTTACAAGAGTCTCAACCCCTTCATGGAAGCCATGGAGGTGTATTTATAGTCCATACGCTTCTCAACTATACAACATTGCCTATTCTACTCCCTCTGTATGTGACTATGATAAACTATGGTAATTCTGTAATGTCGTCATATAAAATGAATTCTTAACATTGTCATCTTACCAAGAATATGATAATGGGGAAGTAGGGATGGCAACGGGTAAGAAAAAACCCATAACCCATGAGTACTCGTACGTAAATGGGTGGGTAATCCTATTATTTTTCACCCGCGGGTGGGTTGTGGGTGAAAATTTGTACCTATCGATAGGTGGCGGGTGGGTGATGGGTACTGCATACCCATCATGATGTACCCATTTAAGAAACCCACAAGTGTACCCGTTTAAATACCCACGGGTGTACCCCTAAACCCATTTGTGTTAAAATAAAATTTATTATACTACTTGAATATTTGTGAGGTTGTTGGTTGATCCGCTCTGACTACACCTTAAAATATATATAATATAATAAAATATCAAGTATATAGTAAGAATAGTCTAAAAGCAG
>BQNB010090868.1:0-27032 GCA_026074375.1 Tanacetum coccineum | reverse complement strand
TGAATGCAAATGAGTAAAAATGGGTAAATGACTTGCTTAAAACAGGAATTGAGCTAAATTTGAGCTTATGAAAAGTAATAAGCTAAATGAGCTTATTTAAAGCTTATTTGATAAAATTCAACTTCAAACTGAAAACAAAAGATTAATAAATGTGTAAATCGAATTGTATTACTGAATTAAAGAAGTACAAGTTCAAAAGAAACGATTACAAGAGCTTAAAAGCTTAATTGCTTAAAGTAAAAATAGAATTGCTTAAAAACGGGAAATTACAAAGTGAAATTTTTTACACTAAAAACTACTACTGAAAAAGTGATCCTAGAGGTGCTATTTATAGAGGAGAGGTGAAGAGAGGGAAGATTTCTAGAATGATCCTTTTAAATCTCAATCGTAGATCTTTTGTAAGCAAATTTGAGCCGTTTGATGGGTTTGATGAGGTGTCATGGCCAATAGGGTGTTTACACGTGTCTTATTGTGATTGGGGAGAGTGTAGGAACGAGTTTTATAAGAGAAAAGGGAGCGGGGTGTGGGAAAATTTGGGATTGGGTTGTGTAAACTTTGGCGGGAAATTCAGTTAAGGTTTGTTATTCTGTTGCGAGAAAGCCGGCTGAATTGTTTGAATGTTTGGAAAGTTGACAGAACTCGTCCTTGTCTTTCACCGCCCACTTGTAGTTATAAACAAAGTTTGAAATGGACAACTTCGGCCCTTGTTGTTTTCTTCTCTATTCTTCTTTAACAAATCAACTTTACTCTTTAGGCAAATTTAGTCCTTGAATCTTTAAAACTTCAAAGTAAGCCTCTAATCTTTGAACACTTGACAACTTTGGCTTGTAATTTGACTCTTGACTTTCTTTATTTCTGTGTCGGGCTGATCCGGCTGTGATCTCTGGCTGAATTCTCACTCTTGCTCTTGACTCTTTGTCTTTTTCCCGTTTCTTGTTGGTTTTTGATCGTTTTTGCTTCTTTTTGTCTTTCCAATCCTTTCCTGCACAATTGGACACAAAAGCACACATTTTCTATTCTTTTGGCATTTTATTGGCTTTTATTTGGCAAAATCCCGGGTATTTATATGTACAATTTAGCAAATATCAACGAACTCAACGAAGGAACTATCGAAACATGAGATGAACTTTGAACTGCTTTCATTAGCCGATTCTTTCCACCAACTCTTTTCAACTGAATCCGGGGAGAAATCCGAGCCTTTTCTCAACATGAAAACGAATCTCTAACTGATGCTTGGCTTCGTATGAAGGAAGTGCTCTGAAACTGCCATGGTCATAATCTGTCCAAAGGCAATATTATCAAAATCTTTTACCACAGTCTCAATGAAATAACCCAAGAAGTTCTATATGCAGCAGCTGATGGTATTTTCCTCTATAAAACACCAAATCAAGCTTATCAGCTTCTCGAAGATAAAGTCTTACTCAAGCTCGACTGGGCTAAAAATCAAAAAACCAAATCATCTTTTAAGAAAACTATTACTTTCGCCGCTGAAGGTAGCAGTAATTCTGACACTGACAAAATTATGGCCCGAATGGATGCCATGACCATAAAAATGGATGCTCAGTACAAAGAACTCCAATCTCGTGCAAAACAACCAACATCTGATCTTGACGAAGATGACATGCCCATGTCTCGTGAAAAGGAAGCTAAATTCATGCAAACTTTCTGTGAGACTCGTTTTTACAATGATTACCATGACCGAGACTCGAATCGTGATAATTGGTGTTCAAGCGAACGAAATAGTTACAACCGAGACAACTACCAATCCAAAACAGATTATAAATCCTATGATCTTCACAGACAATTCAATGATTTCATGAAATTTTAGCAATCAACCAACACTTTTGTCAAAGATACATTCATGGACCTCAAAACTCAACTCGAAACAATAGCTAAAAATCAGCAAGCTTCAATCCAAAACCTTGGAACTAAGTTTGACAGACTCGTTGACAAGCATTCTGGTCAACCTTATGGATCTCTTCCGAGCAACACTCAACCAAACCCACGAGGAAACAACTCCAAATCCTATCAACCATCGCAATCTCATAATGAGCATGTGAATGCCGTATTCACAAGTGGTAAATCCTATGATCCACCAGTTAACCCAAATGACCAATAGAATGAAACTGCCATTAACTTCGATAGTGATGATAAAGACGAAGAACCTGCACCACAACCAAAAATTCAAACCCCCAAACCTATTAAAGAAACTCCAATACCAAAACCATACAAACCAAAAATCCCATATCCTCAACGCCTAAGGAAAGAGAAAATGGAAGCCCAATACGGAAAATTCCTCAACATGATCCGTGCCGTATGAATCAACGTACCTCTTGTCGACGTCTTAGCTGGAATGCCTAACTATGGAAAATTTCTCAAAGAAATCATAAGTAACAAACATAAGATCAAACAAATTTTAGCCGCTTTCTTGAGCGATAAAAGTTCAGCAATCATCCAAAATAAAGTTTCACCCAAACTCGAAGACCCCAGAAGTTTCCTTATTCCGTGCAACTTTAACAAAACTTTCTCATGTAATGCTTTAGCCGACCTTGGTGTCAGCATTAACCTTATGCATTACTCCTTATATGCCAAACTACCTCTCGAAACTCTTAAACCTACCAAAATGAGCGTATGATTAGCCGATAGATCAGTCCAATATCCCGTTGAGATAGCTGAAAATATGCTTGTTGAAGTTGGTAAATTTACCTTCCATACTGATTTTGTTATTCTCAAAATGGAAGAGGATAGCAAAGTTCCTCTCATCTTGGGATGACCCTTTTATTCACACTGTTGATGCAGTGATTCGTGTTAAACAGAAACAACTCAATCTTGGAGTTGGGACTGAACGAATGATCTTTAATATCAACGCTTCCATTAAACACTCTTATTCAAACGATGATACATGTTTCAGTATCGATGTTATTGATGAAATCTTTGAAGAATATTTTGACGCTCTTCTAGACGAAGGAAGCAAAATCCTCCATTCCATCACAGGAACTATTCTCGAAGAAGAAATCTTTTTTGAATTCGATAAATTCATAGCAATGGCTGCAAATGAAAACTATGACTCTGAGTCTGATGAAGAAGAACCAAAATTCAAAAAACTCACCATCAACACAGATTATAAAATCAAGACATCTCTCAGAGAACCTCCTATGGATCTCAAACTCAAACCTCTTCCCGATAATTTGGAATATGTATTTTTGGAAGAACCCTCTTTTCTTCCTATGATCATATCATCTCAACTCTCTGCTCAAAACAAAATCAAACTTGTATCTATCCTAAAAAAACATAAAGAAGCATTTGCCTAGAAAACAACAGACATTCCTGGTATCTGCCCATCATTCTGTAAACACAAGATACAACTTCTGGATGATAGGAAGCCAGTTGTCCAAACACAGAGAAGGTTAAACCCAAACATGCAAGAAGTTGTTAAGAAAGAAATCGTGAAACTCTTGGATACCGGTATTATTTATCCAATTGCCGATAGTCCTTGGGTTAGTCCTATTCACTGTGTATCAAAGAAAGGTGGTATTATAGTAGTCACAAATTAAAATGATGAACTTGTCCTAACAAGAACCGTTACGGGTTGGCGAGTATGCATCGATTATCATAAACTCAATGAAGAAACAACAAAAGATCATTTCCCTTTGCCGTTTATGGATCAAATGTTGGAAAGACTCGTAGGAAATAAATATTTCTGTTTCCTAGATGGTTTTTTAGATATTTCCAAATCCCTATCGATCCTATGGACCAAGAAAAAACAACATTCATATGTCCCTTCGGTACATACGCATATAGGCGAATGACTTTCGGGCTATGTAATTCTCCAGCTACATTCCAAAGGTTCATGTTGACAATCTTTGACGATATGATTGAAGAATCAGTTGAAGTATTCATGGAAGACTTCTCTGTCTTTGGAAACTCTTTTGACAAATGCCTAAACAACCTTGATAAAATGCTCTAGCGTTGCAAAAATGCTCATCTTGTCCTTAATTGGGAAAAATGTCACTTCATGGTCAAAAAAGGAATTGTGCTTGGACACAAGGTGTCTGGCGCAGGACTTGAAGTTGACAAAGCAAAGATCGACGTAATCTCAAAACTTCCACCCCTTACCAATATCAAAGGTATTAGAAGCTTTCTTGGACATGCCGGTTTTTACCGACGATTCATAAAAGATTTCTCAAAAATTGCCCGACCTCTAACTAAGTTGCTTGAAAAATATACCCCGTTCGAATTCAATGATGAATGTCAAAAAACATTCGAGTTATTAAAAGAGAAACTCACATGTGCTCCTGTGATCGTAATCCTAAACTGGAATCTTACGTTTAAACTTATGTGTGATGCAAGTGATTTCACAGTTGGAGCTGTCTTAGGTCAAAAAGATGGTAAAAACTTTCACCCAATCTATATCGCAAGTAAAACTCTCAACCTAGCTCAACAAACATACACCATAACCGAGAAAGAACTTACGGATGTAGTTTTTGCATTCGACAAATTTAGATCGTATCTTATACTATCAAAAACTATTGTTCACACTGATCACTCAGCTCTTAAACATCTGTTTAAAAAACAAGATGCAAAACCCCGTCTTATTCGATGGATTTTACTCATACAAGAATTCGATATAGAGATCAAAGATAAAAAAAGGTACATAAAATGTTATTGCCGACCACTTATCTCGGATTGACAATAACGAGACAAGTGATGACAATGAAGTTAACGATAACTTTCCTGGAGAAACCCTTATGGAAATTAACACCAGAGATGAACCATGGTTCACAGACTTTGCAAACTATTTGGTGGGTGATATTATACCAAGAGGGATGACATACCAACAAAAGAATAAATTCTTCTCTGACCTCAAACACTACTTTTGGGAAGAACCCTATCTTTTCAAAGTATGTTCTGACGGTATGATTAGACGATGTGTCTATGGACCAGAAACTCGTACCATTTTGGATCAATGACACCACAGACCTACCGGTGGACATTATGGACCGAACGTAACCGCTAAAAAGGTCCTAGATTCAGGTTTTTACTGGCCAACCATAATCAAAGAAGATCATACTCTATTTTGCCTTTGCGAAGCATGCCAAAAGACGGGAAATATTTCAAAACGTGACGAGATGCCCTTAACCAACATTCAAGTATGTGAAATTTTCAATGTATGGGGTATTGACTTTATGAGACCATTCCCAAAATCATATAAGTTTGAATACATTCTTGTCGTTGTCGACTACATATCTAAATGGACCGAAGCTCAAGCCTTACCAACCAATGATGCCCGAGTGGTTATTACTTTTCTGAAAAAACTATTCTGTCGTTTTGGAATGCCCAAAGCTCTAATAAGTGACCGATGAACTCTTTTTTACAACAAAATGATGGAAAAGACCATGAAAAGATATGGAGTTAGTCACCGTTTCTCTACATTATACCACCCTCAAACAAGTGGCCAAGTTGAAAACACAAACAGAGCTCTTAAAAGAATTTTTGAAAAGACTGTTAAAGACAATCATGCTATTTGGTCAAGAAAACTTGATGACGCTCTGTGGGCTTTTCGCACTGCTTACAAAACACCAACTGGTACAACACCGTACAAACTCATATATGGAAAGAATTGTCACATGCCATTTGAAATCGAACACCGTGCATACTGGGCCCTGAAGAACTGTAACCCAGATATCATCGCTGCTCGTGAAAAATGAATGTTTCAATTACATGAATTAGATGAACTCAGACATCAAGCCTATGAAAACTCTTGGCTGTACAAGGTAAGAACCAAAGTCTGGCATGATAGAAAAATAAGAATAAGAAAAGAATTCAAATACGGAAACAAGGTTCTGCTTTTTCACTCAAAGTATAAATTCAAACAACCAAAACTCAGATCTCGCTGGCTAGGACCATACATAGTGAAACATCAATATCCATATGGATATGTCGAACTATATGGAAAATATGGAAAGACATTTATTGTTAATGGCCATCGACTCAAACTATATCATGAAGAAGAAGATTATAATGACCAAAGGGAAGCAGTCACTCCCTTTTTTTCCAATGAATGAACTCCAGAAGCAAGAGTCTAGCTAACGACTCTTCTTAAAAATTAAGCGCTTCTCGGGAGGCAACCCGTGATTTACTTAAGTGTGGAGGAGTCCCTCCTCCACTCGTATCCTTTATTTATTTTCTAAAAAAAAACAACAAAAATATCTTCTTTTTGTGTGTTTACTTTTATGCAGGTAATATAGCTTAAAGAATGGAAAATTATGAAGTAAGCTCAAGGATAGCTCTCTCACAGCTATACATTTCTCTATGCCCCGGGAAGTACCATTTTTCCTTAATTTTCCCTATTCTCTAGTTTATCAGTTATCACATTGAGGGCAATGTTCAACTTAAGTGTGGAGGGGAGCCAAATAGGAAAAATTAATCATATCCCTCCATGTTTGCCCTACCAAAAAAAATTTTCAACTGGTATTTTAACGAAAATCTTAATATATATGATGTGTGTTTTGCAAGCTTTAAATTTATAATACTAGAAATACCGATTTTTACTAAAAACACAACACTCGGGAAGTATACCCGTTCGTGTACAGTATAGCTTTAGATAAGTCCAGGTCGTTCCACAAGAATTGAAGTTTTCATAGTTTGTAATTATGGTGCTAAGGTTAATAAGAATGTCACGGATCAAATTAACCAAATCTTGCATATATCGAATGTTGTAAAGAAAGTGATTAAAAGATGATTCAATCAAATGATTATGTAACACCTCTAAAATACGATACGCATCGGAATACTACAATTGGGGTGCTACATCACGATACAATCACACAAGTCATAACAAACAACTATAAAAGAGATGTTTGTTAAGTAAATTTCATTTATTTCGTTTGAAAAGAATTAGAGTACAAAGGTCCCAAAACTATCGTAGAAATTTTATTTCTACAAGTCACATCACGACTTCATTTCTAAAATATTTCTATCATTTATTGACACAAGTTCATCGAGTCACCGTCCTTGATATCCGCGTTCTGTCCCATCCAAGCCATCTTCAATACCTAAACCAGAGATACAAGCTTAAAAACGTCAACAAAACGTTGAGTGAATTCTTAAAGTTTACAGATAACAATTTGAACGCATATTTGGTTCCACAAAACAATCATAACATTGCTCATATGGCAAGTTACATAATGATTTCCAACTAAATGAGCCCGTGTACCAAAACTTAACACATTCATCCTGTAGGATAAAATAATGATAGGGAAGTATGCCACTTCCCCTAATACTAACAACAAAATGTCCGTTACAGGATGCTCACCAACGGATTCAAACCCCTAACAAGGCTGTCAAACCCAATAGATCTATTTAATGCATTAGCGTTTACCTATAACTAGGCAACTAACGGTCACATAGTATAAGGCATATACTCAATAGTAAATCAAATCATATCACGTATCAAAAACACATTGCGTTCACTTTTCAAAACAAGCATTATCCCCCTCGCGGGTTTATAAAACATTCAAAACACTTAAAAGCGAGGCTATGAACTCACCTTGATCTAAGCCGAAGATCAAAATAACCGAAACAATCCAAAGTCGTCTCAACACGAACTCAACCGCGACCTATAATTTATGTCGCTCAATTATTATACCGTAAAGTACGATCGAATAGTGCGTGCGTCGCAACTATTGAAATAGTATAAATATACATACACATGTGATGAGAAATCCTCTTGCGCGTCATAGATCCTAAACTCCACATAATTGAGTTACGATTATTCTTTCATTTATATTACACGTCACTTAATCGAAAACTTTCTATTTTTGGAATGTTACTATTTTTAGAATTATATTCATTCATAAAAGTCGTTAAGTCTAAATTGTTATACTCATAAAAATAATAGCGTTTACTATTTTTATAAACATTCAATAAGTCTTATATCAACCCGTTGACTTTCAAAAGTCAACGTTTAACTTTACTTTGACTTTGACTTTATGTATATATATATATATATATATATATATATATATATAAATATATATATTACTAGATCTGGCCCGCTCAAAACGACCGGTTATATCATATTTTCACGACTCGGACACTAAAGAGATTTTATGCAAAACGACATTCCAGACAACTTTTTAGTTTTAGCCGAGACCTGAAACTCGACAGAAAATGATCAAAATGCCCTTGCAAGTTTCTGCAGGAACTTGTGACATTTTTAATAAAAGTACAGAATTTGACTGAGTTTTGACCCATATTACTCGATTTTAAAACTGGCAAGCCTCACGATAAAGTAAAACGTCATTCCGAGTAACTTTCATGTTTCGCCGGAAGGCCGAAACGGACTTGAAAGTGCTCAAATTAGACGTTTTTGAATCTGCCAGCAACTAAATAATTTACAATAGCTGTTTGGAATTTTTTAAACTTTCAAATCTTTTTTTCGCCGTAACTTCTTCGTTATTAGGACTTACGGGGCGTTCGAATTACCGAAACGCTCGTAAAAGTACCATCTACCATATTTTCTAAACCAAAATCAGATTTTATAAAATCTCGAACCTCATTTTCAGCGCCAAAGTTTCTTCTCAAAACTATGAGCTACGAAATGCGCTAAAAATCCATTTTCGACCCAAAACTCATTCACGGCACATCTAAAATGGCCTAAAATTAATATTCAACTCGCTCAATCATTCAATAACAAAATCTAACTAGACGACGCAAGATCTACCGGATTTCATCACATGCAATCATCGAAAATCAATCCAATCACAAAAATAAAAATAACACTAGTATTTGAAATACTTACAAAGCTCATATGAGCAAGACCGGACAAAACCACGGACTCAACTTGTCCCTTTTGTCTTAGCCGAGGGTTCGAACCACACCAAAACCCAAAACCAAACTATTTTCCAACCAAACCCACTTCGAAATATCACTAATCTAGCTCTTGTACAACACCATTTTCAATCAAAACACTTGAATTAAACCCGAAAACAAATTTCTTCAAAACCCATTGCATGTAGGATTTTATTATATGGAAACGTAGGCCTTGACACGAGGATTAATATTTTGTAACTTGATTATAATGCATGTCGGAAAAATCAAGCGTTTGGGTGGCTTAAGGGTGTGGCCGGTCGTGGGTGTAGGAGGGGTGGACAAGAGAAAACTTTTTGTAAAGAGAATTATAATGTGTATGTGTTGCTTTATATAGAAAACAAGTTTGATAACTTGAAACTTTTAGTCCCTCCATCCTTTAATCCCTTTTAATATTAGTACAAAGTCATTTGTTTTGTTTTTAAAGTCGGCCAAAAACTCGAGATTATACATCCGTGACTAAATTTATTTCCGTCACACTTAATTTGGTTTACAATATTAAATAAAAATGTTAACTCATGTCAAAATAAAGTTTTGACTCGGTTTCGACTAACTCGAGACGAGGACGATAAAATGAAAATTATCATCATAAAAATAATAACGAAGCGCTTCAAAATGTCTACGATACTCAAAACGCTTAACGGTCACGCGGTCAAACGTTGAGTCGCGAAACGTCCAAAAATCAAAATTTCTAAATTCCGTTCGTAATAAAATACGAAAATAATTATTCATGACAAATAAAATTTTAAATGTCGACGTTCGTTCACAGGAACTTATAAAATAATAGTTATAACATCGAATTCGCGATCGGCATACGTGTCGTAAAACTCGGGTTGTTACATTTCACCCACCTTAAGGGAGCGTTGTCTCGGTGCTTGTCCTTTCTTACTCGTCTTAATTTCACTTGCGGTGAGACGGTTTCCTCATTATCGAGCGAACTCACATGCTCGAACGCACAATTCACGCGACGCAATACTCACCTTGACTATTACGGATGGAAAACCAACAAAACAAATGGTAATCCATACCAACAAGATCAAAATATAATTATAATCGCTCTTATTATAAGAGACAAAATACGTCACGAAAATATATCCGATAAAACCGAATCATATCTTTCTTAACATCTATAGTTGCTCTCATTATAAGAGATAAAATACGCCGCGGATTTTCATCCGAGGAAAACTTAAATCACGTCGTTCTTAAAAGGAAGGCTTTTAAACGAAAGATCAACCCAATTCTTATTTGGTGATCATGCCGACAAAACCAAGCGTACCTCACTAAACAAAACCAAATCATATGTCGCTAACCAAAATCAAAACATACGTCAACGATCAAAGGCCAAAATATACGTCATCACCCGAAACCAATACATATACACCATTATCCAAAACTCAAAATATACTTCAATCATCCAAAAACAAAATATACATCATATCCAAAATCCAAAACATATGTCGCTTTCCCGATCTCATAAAATAATGCCCATCGGTTGCGAAAATATTTCAGAGTACATACGACTCCCCAAACACATTACCGCATTATTACGCAAAATCACATAATTAGATAATCATATAATCACATAAGTGCATATTTGCACATTCGTCATTTTATATAATGACTTGATGAATTGGCCTAATACATAGGCATTCATTGCGCCCGCTCTTAATCAAGCATTGGCGATAATTATCACTTACCATGAAGCTTTAGCAAAACAATTTCATTCTGACACATGGGGTCATACCCATCTGGTCAAATTCCTCGTTTTACCAATATTGCTAAATAGCCAAGCCACCTCGATAATGAACCCAACGTAATCACGACTAATCCTAACTAATCGACCCTCATTCTTGTGGGCCATTAAGCCACAACCGTCAACAAGGATTTTGGGGATGTCCACCCACCTTGTCACGTCCTCAACTCTCACTCGGGCAATCATACCTATTCACTCACATCCTAAGCCTCATCATGGGCTACACAAAAGCGACATAAGCACTTATTAACATTCAAAGCACATAGCACGTAAAGCACATTTTTCATATAATTCTGCAGTGATAATCCTGCAAGAATACACATACAAGATCAAAACAATCGATAGCAATCGAGAAAAACAATTGAGCATCATGGACTTATTGCTCGTTCGACGAAAATCAAAAATTTCAATGTTTTCACAGGGCGACTAGCACAATCGGCTTTGTCCCAATACATCGTGTAATATCCCTGATGAATCAAACCATCGAATCAAAATAATCACTCACATTCCTAATTCAATATCGCTCGACTTAAGGCGTTGGCTACTTTGGTCGTTCCTCCAGAATGGGGACGGATGTCACCATTTTTATAGAGTCTCCAATCAATTCACCCCTCTTTACACACTCGAGTCGTCACGTCGCGGAGTAAGGGTCACTACACCTGACCGTGGGTCAAGTATCGTACAGTGTCTTATCCTAATCCTTGACGATTCCAGGTATATTTACAACTATACTACCACTACTTTCCATTTCGAGAAAAGAAGTCTTCTCCATTTCTTACTTTCAACCTTCTTCACTTTGGGAACCTTATGACCCCGAGAAGATCCCTTCTCAGTGTCGGTATCCGGTTTCTTGGTACTCCACCATTCATCAAATTTTCTCATGACTTTCGGGTATGTCTATGTGTCCATGCTGGATGGCACTCTATACCTTTACTAATCCTCAAGAAATTGTTGTTACACGACATACAACATCCAATCTCCACTTCTGACTACCGGTCTATATCACTAGGACCTAAACCTTATTACGTTTCTAGACACACTCATTTCGGACAAATATCGTCGTCATTTTCTCTCCGGAATGACTCGGTCAAAACGACTAACAAGAGACTCTCTCCATGTAGTTAATTCAAAACGAAAATTATTTGCATAAGAATCCATCGTATGGGTAAAAATACTTTTTTCTTTCGAGAAGTCCATCCCGAACAATCTTTCCAAAATCTGACATTTTAAAGGTGGCAATTTATCTGACATAACATGGTTCTTCCTGAGTTATGCTTAGTTGATCAAGTTATGCATAATTGAGGACCAAACGACGACATGTCATTCTTTGTCAAAACAATTTATTACTACACGCTACACGCGTAAGTCATTTTCTTTAACATATGCATACTCATATACATCATGCTAAAAGAAAAGAAGAAAAAGAAAAGAGATTTTTGTTGTCGCGATCCACAGTTTTAAAATTATCATCAATTTACAAGACATCATTTATATAGTTCGGTCAACGGTCATAGAAAGTGTCAACAGTACCCACTCATGGACTATGCAAACAAGTAACATACACATGCAAAAGATTCGCCAATCGAAGCCCCCAACACTCGGGGTCAAGTCAATCTCATACAAGCCGAGTGCCTTGGGGGGTAACCACAACCTCCAAGCTTCACTCATAGTACAACATACACAATGACACCTCCTCACAACTCATAACCAAGAAAAATTACAACAATCGTAATAAGAACGCCGAAAATAACATACATACATATCAATTTTCCCCAAAAGGGATACATCATTGGCTTTCAAAGCCAGTACATCTAACCGTAACGGTTCTAAGTTCCTAATACATAAACTACATATACATGAACTCTCCTAGATTTCTAAATCAAAAGTAATAGCTAAAGAGTGCACAATCACCACGCCGGTGATAAGATAAAACTCTGAGGCAACAATAACCTCAATCCAATAAACCTAAATCTTGAAATCCTCCTACTTACTAGTATGTGGATGATAAAAGTATGAGGTTTTTGTCTACGGAAAGTATTTCGGGTCTATTTTTCAGAAACATAGGTCCCACTGCCTAGAAAGTTTTGAATCCAAGTTGAAATTACCAATTTACCCCTATTTATTAAAGCCGCCATTTTCCAAAATTTTATCGCTCCAGTAAACTGAGTGTATCTCCTAAACTGTGCGTCTTAAAAAGCCGAAACGACCTCTCAAATATAAGTTTATTCAATATCTAGAACTTACAGTTTTACATATTTAGGTGTTGCTATATAAGTTTTTGAACTTATTACTCAATCAATATTCTGTCTGCAATTTTTTCTTTACCATAGGTTTGCCATTTCGTCGAATCTCCAATCGTCCGGGCGTCGATATACTTCATCCGAATTCCTACATTTACCTTAAGAGGATTATCTATTTTCTAGTTCCAACATTCACAGGTCTTCATAGACCAAAAATACTTTGAAACGTATCCAGCAAGCCGCTATCCCAAAGCAGTCCCCAAAGAAATTTTGACAAATTTTTGTAGTTTACAAAAATGAGCGTAATTTAAAATTTATTGATGCTTTTGACGTGAAACCAATTGGAGGTGATAGACCTAAGTGCCTTCTACAGGTACCTAAATTTTCTTTTGAAAAGTTATTACAAAAATATGGAGTTATACTCCTTTTCCCCACGGTATACCAGATTTGACTAGTTTTGGAAAAAAAATGACGATATCTCACTCATCCGAAAGAGTTAAAATTCTATCCAACTCACCACATGTACCTTAAACATGTACCAAAATCTCATTTGAGTTTCCAGGTGCCGTTAAAGACAGAAAATAAATTCACAACCAACCCCCAAAACACCTGCTAGTTAACAAACTTTCGTAAATCCATTTCAAAATCCAAACCGAAAACACATTTTTTAATTCCTCCAAACGCCAATACAAAGCCATACCCAATGAATTAACACTCTTTCAAATACAAAAACTCATAAATTTCCAGAATCAAACACTTCATAACTTACTAAGTAGAGGTCGATACGAGAGAATCGAAACACAATGCCAACTTTATTCAAAAGTTCCAAAAATAGCTGTATTCCAAATACCACGATTATTTCGTCAGAATACCCAGTAATAGTCATTTTCAAAACATGAGATTCATGGGATGACATATAATAATACATACCTCCTATCATACCTGAAAAATTTCCAAAACACAAATAGGTTTACCGAAACAACCATATTGATTCAAACAAAGAGGAATGGAAAAAATTCGAGAACACATCAGAAAGTCGAACAATAATCACCCAATTGGTATCGACAAACTACGACGAATCAACGATCATCAAAAGAATGAAAAGTAAGTCCAAAAAAGTTTCTAAGATAATCATCTAACAACGATGTATTCAATCATGTATCAAAATGATTTTATCCAATCGCATCGAAATAATTAAAAGAAATTAAACTCTTCGCAAGGAAGAGCGAATATCACAAGATATATACTAATTGTACCACCATAGAATGATGCCAGTAAAAAATATTTTATATATATATATAAATATATATATATATAAATAAATATACTAATATATATGTATATATAATATATATATAATATATACATATATATACATATATATACGTACATATATATATGGGGGGCTTTATTTTCAGCATCATATTATCTGCGAGAACTGCGAGAACTCATATGTACCCTTGGATTAACATGATCAATGGTTAAGAGTGCAACATGGCATTTTTGTAATTAAATGGCTTTTATTTTGACTGGAAACATTTATAAAAGGGTATAAATGGTATTTAACTTATGTATTATCTCATAAACTGCATACTCAATTTTCGGGATTCTCATTAAAATTATAATTTCAGTTTCAATAAAATCACTTGATCAAATCAATTTGAAAAAAATAAATGATAACTAAATCTTATCCCAAAACACAATCATCTACAATGTATATAAATCCCCAATTCCCAAATTGTACACCACTGATCATTCATAAAAAATCAATCATTCATTCTTAAATATTTAGTGAAGCGCAACCATGTCAGGTTTGTTCATCAATCATAAATGTTTTTTAGTGAACCATTTATTATCTAGGGTTAAGCACTCATCATGTATGTTTAATTAGTTAATGTTAGGTAATGTTACATATGTGTTTCGATTGAACCGAATGATTGATATGAGATTAATTTTAATTACTAATGATTTATTGTTTTTTTCTTAGTAGCATAGATTTATGTTTGTTACAAAAATAATTAGGTGTTTGTTTCTAGTTGGTGAAATGTGTAGTTGATGAACATGTATGTACTTATTTATGAAAACATTTTTTTCTTATTGGTTAATGATAATTAGATGTTTGTTTCTAGTTGCTAAAATGCGTATTTGATGGACATGGATGTAATTATTTATCAAAAATAATTAGGTGTTTGTTTCTAGGTGCTGAAATGTGTTTTGTGAATGGCATGCACAAGATTGTAACTATAGTTTACAAATGGACATATTTGTTAATAAAATGAACAGGGTGTTTATGTTTGGTGTTTATTATATGGGCAGTGTGTTTGTATTTGGTGTATTCAAAATGCATAGTGCATTTATGTTTGGGTTTGTGTGGGTGGTGTTGAAAAAATTGACACGATATGTGCTTATGATTGCGGCTCTGTTAGTTGGTGTTTATATATGATAAGGGTGTTTGTGTAATGGATCGCAATAGTAAATAGGGTGTTTCGTTTAGAAAATGGCACTCACTTTAGTTTAATTAAAGGTTTCGAATGGACTTTTTTTTAAAATGGACAGGGTGTTTTTGATTTTATAGATGTTGTGCAATATTTGCTCATAATTGTTACATATGTGTTATCTACAAGTATGAAATATCTAATTTTCTGCATTCATATTACAGAGCTAAAGAGAAGTGGAAGGTTTAAGTGCAAAGGTCCGGTAGTTGAAGAGAATACCATTGAGGATGCATATTCTGTAGACGATGAATCAAGTGGAGACGACTTTGTAGTTGTGACAAATGGAAAGGGAAAACGCGCTAAACAGAGTAAGCTAGTTGAAAAAAGGGGAAGTGGATCAAGTTTGTTGGATACTTACAGTAAGTGTACGTGGGTTTACATACTTGTATTTAACTTGAATTTGGAAGGGTTCATGAAAGATGGTTTATGTGTTTTTTTGGTCTGGTTGTGACAGCTGAGAAGGGAACAAAGGCCAAGGAGCTTGATAGTGTGGCTGCAAAGGGAAAAAGGAAATTGGATATGATTGGTAAGATGTAAATCCAAAAGTAATGAATTTGTTTAAATTATAGTAGGTGTATTAAAAGAGTATTAAAACTGTAATGTTGAAATTGTAGTTCATGACAAAGAGAAGTGTAAGAAAGTTAAGAGGAATAAAGGAGAAAGTTCAAAGGGTAGCACAGCAAAGCGGTCAAAAGGGAAAGGCAAGAAGCCGTACGTTTTTCAAATGAGAACTAGTCCACATTCATTTTACAATGTTGTTGTGACACTGAAGCCGATTCAAAAAGCATGTCTTGCACGAATTAGTTTTGCGGATAGGTTAGATTTTAAGGTTGATGGAATTCCATCCAAAATTGGTTTCTATGTGGTTGATAATTTCAATCAGGATATGATGGAGATTAAATTGAAGGAGAGGTCGATTGTAATTACAAAGCAGTCGATCTGTGAGATGCTTGGATTAAGAAATGAGAGGGTGGACATAATGGCTGTGGAAAATGCAAAAGATGATGAGATGGTTAAAGAGTGGGTTGATCAGTTCAAGAAAGGAAAGGACATAACTCCTAGTGCTGTCAAGTTTTTGATTAGGAAGTCTAAGTTGGCGGACATGAATTTCATTGTCCTATTCACATCATTGATGGGCGGTGTGAAACCAAAAGGAATTTGTGATACTAGTGTTGTGTATAAAATTAGCAGGAAAACTGATTTGTCAAAAATCAATTGGTGCGAGTACGTATGGAGGTGTCTTAAGACATGCAAGGATGGGTGGAACCGGGAAATGTCCAATAGTTTTTTTGGGACCAATTACGTTCCTAACTATAAGTTATTTAATGATTTATGAAGCTGGATTTTAAAGTTTTGCATAGTATGTGAACTTTGTAAATGGTTTGCTAATTTTTTGTAACAGATGATGTATGTTGACGGAACCATGTGTAACGAGTTCAATGTTGGTTGAAAAAGACCACCAACATCGTTATGGATAGCATAGTTATTGAAAGAAAAAGAATATGAAGAGATAATGGCATGAGGGTTTGGAAACGGCGAATTGCAAGGGCCTTTTATTGAAGAAGAAGGTGATCCAATGCCTGAAGATGCGGAAGTAAGTATTTATAGTCAAATAAATTTTTTATTATTAGAGCGTTTATGTAAAATAAGTGTGTAACAAACGTTGTGATTATAATGTAGGGATTTCTTTGGAAACTAAATAAATACGTAAAGAATATACGTAAGGAAAGGAATGGGTTTGAAAGAAATTTTGAGGCAGCAAATGAAGTGTTTCATGATAACACATTCATTGCTGATGTATATCAACAATATCGTGCAGCGTTGCACTACAAACATGGAGTTAGTCAGGGGGAAAATTGCTCAAATATAAGTGGGGATAATAATGATGAACCACATAAAGTAAGCGCACTGCAAGAATATGTTGACAAAAACTCAAAGGATTATGACTCCCTTGTGTTTGAAATGGGCCAAGCCACACAAAAAGAAGTGTTTGCGCGGGTGGATATGGTTCTTGAAGAACATGATAGATAAAAAAAGCCGATTTTGATCTGCCCAGTTTCAGTCTTGGAGTAACTCAGGACTTTGAGATGGTCCTGAGTTTGGAGGCACCCGTTACTGATAGAAACACACCTGCACTTGGATCTGCACCTCAAATAGAACCGGTGAAAGTAGTGTCGGTGAGTATGTGTTAACCGGTTTTGAAAGGCTAAGATTTAGTGAATGCTCCTGGTAAAAGGAAGTATACAAAATCGTTAGTCGCGAGGTCACCTTTTAGATCAAGGGTAACTGATATAAATGCTGTTGAGTCAAAAGAGGAGAAGAAAGTGGAAACATGGCTGCTAAACAAAATTGGAAGTGATCAAAGGTAATGAATTTTTAAATTTATAGAATTTGTGGTGTTTGTAATAAAAATGTACATTAAAAAAGAAAGGTTTATGGTTAAGGAAATTATAACATTAACTAAAGTATGAAATTACTTATGTATGACAGTGCGGTCTTGTTTGAGACGAAAACCAGGACTAAGGCATCTAGGCAACAAACGAAGAGTTTAGTAAATAGAGAAAGTATAGACAATAGGGTTGTGGATGCATGGTCTGAATTTTTGAATTCATTGGAGAGTTTTAGAAGTGAAAATTCAATGTCGAGATTTTTCTTACCGTCGTTTGTTGTGGTAGGTGTTTTAATGTTTAATTTTCTTATAACAATTGGAAATTTAATAGGACAATCGGATGTGATAGTGTGTAGTTTAACAATTAAATGAATGTGAACACGATAAAAAGTTGTTTGGTAGAGAGGACAAGGCGATTGAAAACATGACTAATTTTATGATGCATGTCGAGAAGGTGAATGAACGTGCTGGCAGGAAGAATATGTTAAAGCTGGTTGACCTTGTAAGTATTTTTTTTTTCAACACGTCATGGTCCAAAATTTAGTTTTGTAATTACCAGGTCTATTGGATACGAGTGCGCATTGGTATTATATACGTTTTATAGTAGATGTAGTAATAGATACGATATTTGGGTATATTGGTTTTAAGAACATAGGTAAATCTAATAACGTTATATTGTACATAAGACAACAGCACACAAAAACGATGTGGCTTCTGATGTATATTTACACGACATGCATGTTTTTATACCAGTTAGCAATAATGGACACAAATTCTTAATTTGTTTTAATCTAAAGTATCTGGCGGTGAATTTGATTTGTAGCAAAAATAATTTGACAAAGGACGGCTATCGTAAAAGTATGGTGGTTACTAATACGAATGACGTGGTAGTTGCGACAGTGATGGTATGTTTGTTATATAAATAAATCTATTGGTAAGTAGTCATTTTAAAATTATAATATTTAAATTTATATGTATGCAGCAAAAAGGTTTTGGCAAATATCTGGTAAGGTTAAATCATAATAAAGATACCGCTGTTTTGAGTGTTGAAGTTAATCGAGAGGATTTCTATTGCAAACTGATAAAAGACCGAACGATTCTGGTGTATTTTTGATGCGCCACATGGAGGCGTATATGGGCAATGTAATCAGTAAATGGGCATGCGGACTGGAAGCTGAGGGTAAAAAGCAAAATACAATGTTGGGCGGTTTAAGGAAAAGGTATGCTGCTACACTAGTACTTTCAGAGTGCAACTTGCATAGGGATATCATTCGTGCGCAGTTAGACGACATTGAAGTTGCTAATGTTCTTGTTAAAAAATGAAGCTTCCTAGGGTTGGCAAGTGACTAAAAATGTTTATCTTAATACACTTGTATATGTCTTATTTAATGTGTTGGTTATTTCCTAGTAAACAATAGTCATTATGTCTCCTTTTAAAGGATAACATTATGTTACAGTGTTGTGTTATGCAAATGTATGCATGAATGTTTTGGTTAATTTGGAAATGAAAGTAAGTTATGGTTATGGTATATAACACAACTATGTAGATAGAAAACATACATGTTTTTTGTAGCGACTATTTCCTAGTGTGCTTTAGTATGAAAGACATTGAGGTCACCGTGAGTGATCAAAATCCGAACTACATAAGACGGTTCGTGAAAAAGTATTTCTTTATAGTGAGATGTCACAGAATGTTTGGTTTATGATAACGTATTTATGTTTTGTGAAATGTGTGGTGCATACATGTTTTGTGGGTTTTGAGATATCCGTTGCATGAATGTATTATGGGTAAGGTTTTCTGTATAGTGAGATATATGGTGCATAAATGTTTTATTTGTTAATTTTTTGTTAGTGTAAAACATGGATGTTGTAACAAGTGGGTCACTGTGAGTGACCACAAAAGTAAATTACATCAAGACGGTTCGCGGAAAAGTATTTCTTTTTCGTGATGTACATGAATGTTTGGTTTGGGAACGTATGTCTGAAATTTGAGAAGTGTGGTGCATACATGTTGTATGGGTTATGAGATATCCGTTGCATGAATGTTTTATGTGTAAGGTTTTTTTATAATCACTTACCTGGTGCATAAGTGTTTTTTATGTATTATTTTTTTATAGTGTGAAACATCGATGTTGTAACAGGAATGTTTGGTTTTTGGGAACGTATGGCTGAAATTTGAGAAGTGTGATGTTTTATGGGTTATGAGATATCCGTTGCATGAATGTTTTATGTGTAAGGTATTTTTTTTATAATCACTTACCTGGTGCGTAAGTGTTCTATGTATTATTTATTTATAGTGTAAAACATGGATGTTGTAACAGGAATGTTTGGTTTTTGGGAACGTATGGCTGAAATTTGAGAAGTGTGGTGCATACATGTTTTAAGGGTTATGAGATATCCGTTGCATGAATGTGAGTGCATACATGTTTTTTTAGTGTAGAGCTGATTTTGACATAATATTAGTTGTTTGATATATCACTAAAATGGTAGAAACATACACAAAAAACTTACATGTTTAAGTAACATAAGTTTAAAAGCATGAAGAAAAGGGAAAAAAACATATACATGTTTTTTTGTTGTATACATGTTTTTGACATATTATTGGTTGTTTGATTGTAATAGGTGGGTCAATGTGGGTGATCAGAAACGTAGCTTACATAAAGATGGTTCGTGAGTGCATACATGTTTTTTTGCGGTGCATACATGTTTTTTTTGCGGTGCATACATGTTTTCAATATGTTAGTGGTTGTTTGATATATCACTGAAATGTTAGAAACGTACAAAACATACATGTTTTAGTAACATAAGTTTAAAAACATGAAGAAAAGGCAAAAAAACATACATGTTCTTTATTAGAATTTATTAAACATAAATGTAATTTATAGGAAGAAAACATACGTGTTGTGTGAGTATACGTTTAACAAACACTAATGTAAAGCTAGTGTATCAAATTAAACTTAATAAATCCAACATAATCAAAATTGAAAAAAGTAACTAAGAAAATGCATACATGTTTTGGACATATTATTGGTTGTTTGATATGTAACTGAAATGGTAGAAACGTACAAAACACACACGTTATTTATTATAAATTCTTAAACATAAAGGTAATTTATAGAAAGACATATATGTTCAGTTAATGCATTGATGGTGTATTATTTATTTCTAAACTATAAAAGTCTTAGCTAACGTAAGTGAAACAGTTAAGAAAACATATGTGTTGTGTGAGTATAAGTTTAACAAACACTAATGAAAAGCGAGTGTATCAAATTGACCTAATAAATCCAACATAATCAAAATTGAAAAAGTAATGAAAAGGGAGTGTGTCATATTGACCTAATAAATCAAACATAATGGAAATTGAAAAAGTATCATGAAAAAATGAAAAGTTTAACGGACACCGATGTAACGTAAGAGTCTTGTATTCACCAGCTATCTTACTATAACATTTTCTTAAGCGTCATCCTCATCTTCATCATATCTGTCATTTGCGTCGTCTTCATCTAGTTCGTCATCTTCATCAATGTCATCATATTCGTCAACGTCCTGATCTTCTTCAAATTCATTTATTTCCTCGTCTTCATCAGACGCATTCACTTCCACAGGTGCTCGTTTGTATACTGCCTCCTCATATGCTCGTTTATTTGCTGCATACAGTGCGTCATCTATTTTCTTTTCATCACATGTACGTTTATTATGACCTAGTTGACCACACTTACTACATTCACGCGGTTTGAAAGGGACTTTTCGGTTAATTCTTCCCTTCTTTATTGCTTTACCTTTTTCAATGGCACTTTTAAATCTACGATGACCCTTATTAGGACATTTTTTAGGATTCTTAATTGAAACTTTAACAGGGGCCTTAACACCCAAAATATCCTCATACAATGCATCCTTGTTTTGCGGCGCATTCTGTGATGGGGCATCAATTTCTAGCTCCTTCTTCAAATCTTTAACCTTTGAAAGGAAGACCCTGAGTTTGTCAGGATCGTTCCTTATAAGATTTATAGAAGATTCAACCGTAGAATAAATCTCAGATGCTAAAACTTCTGATTCTTCAATACAAGGACCGTACCTATGTCTCTTGTCACGCAAATGATCAGGTAGAGGATTCTTACGCCAACGACGACTTATGTAGTTCGGAGGAATGGTGTTCATTCCACGAATACCAAATACACAGAACACATGTCGACACAAAAAACCATGGCGGTTAAAATGACCACAAGAACAAGTGACACTACCATCCAAAAGATTATATGAAACTTGTATGTGACGAATCAAAAAAACATAAACAAGGGTATAAAATGTTGCGATCGTGCAAAAATGCATCATAAAAAACATAAAAGGGTGTAAAAGGATAAAAAAATGTACCATTGTTTCTACAACAGTATTACTTCTCTTGTCCTTTTGGCGTATATGGCAATGTTCAACATCTCCATCAGAACGTGAATCAATCTGCGAACATGCATATAAACCCTTGTATATTTCATCTTGAACATCCCTAAATATAGAATGTGTGTAGACCTCACACGCATGACGTTCAATTGGTAATTGCGTAAGCATGACTGTAGTCTTTTCAACATTTTCGTTGTCTACCACACGTTGTGTGTACCTTTGTTTTTCCATAGCTGATTCAAAACAAAGCATAAGATGTACGAGAGAGTTTCCGTGATGAGAATAAACCTGGAAGAAAGCGTTTGAACTTTCTGATCTTGACGTCGTCTTCATCAACCCACACATAGGAAGCTCTCTAAAATATCCAGGAACCCACATATCTCTTATATCGTACATGTCAGATAACCATTTGTTCTGACTAAGATTATACTTTAAAATCAAAGCATGCCATCGTTCTTGGAATACTTCAGGAGTAATGTATACATTTCATACCAGTTTATGAAAGTCTTTCCTGAAATCAGAGTCGGCTTCTAAATCACCTAAAACTTGAAAGCACAGTATTGATTCTTATTAAACTCTATTGTCGGCCACGATAACACTTTTAGTGGTCTTATTATTTATGAGAAAATTAGAATATGTAAACAGTTGTGCAATCAATAAATATACCTTTGCAGGAAGTTTCTGAGTAATGTGCCACATGCATAATCTATGGTGGGATTCGGTAAACACCTTTAGAATAGCATTCCGTAACGCACCGTCCTGATCCGTAACCACAAGAGTAGGTTGCTTCTTATGAACTTTCAAGAAAGACTCAAGCATCCACGAATATGATGCAGTTGTTTCATCAGACAATAATGCAGCCCCAAAAGTAACACATTTCTGGTGATGGTCAATACCGGTAAAGGGCACGAAAACCATGTCATACCTGAAGATTTAATGATAAAGTATTTAGAACAGATAACGATTAATTTATCTTAACAGCTGAAAATAAATAATGTTGTAACTTACTTGTTCGTATCATAAGTAGCATCAAATGAAACAATGTCACCAAAAGCAGCATAATTGCACTTCATTGTTTCGTCTGCCCAAAACATACGGCAGAGCTCATCTTTTATTGTGTGATGATAAAAAGAAAACTTAGGGACATGCTCCTGCCTTTTAAGCATTTTGTCCACCAACATTTGGGCGTCCCTGTCACCGATGAATATATTTAAACCACGCCTAAAATTATTCCAATCAACGGGCATTCCACGAACTTTATCAAACCCACCCAAAAGTGCTACTCTTAACCTGTGTGCTTTCTGTGGACCAATATTAGACAATGACAATCGATGTATAAACATATATTCACCAAATTCCAACTGGCGTCGAGCACGAGAAAGATCCATATTAGACGGGTCTATAAGTCGGTGATTATGATTCTCCACAAAGTCAATTACCTTATACGAATTTGTGCCTAATATAGCTTTCAACCCAATCCTTGCTTTGCAATCAGTAAGTGTGGATGACGATTTGCGTTTCCTTTTTCTTTTTCCATCTTCATTCTCATTTTCTTTACCATCCTGATTGGCATCTTCATTCAGGGTATTAGTTTCAACGGTTTTCCTTGGTTTACCAGATTTATTACACCACACATACCTGTGAGTTATTTGACCCTTATGACGGTTGACTCCTGATTTACGTACACCAAACCTAGCTTTAGCAGCGTACTCCTTGTACATGTTATAAGCGTCGTCATAGGTGTTAAAAACAGTAAACTTTTTTTGGTTTTTCATCGACGGGAACATTAGGGACCCAATATTTGTGTCCCTTTGGTGTGGGGACAAACTCGAGGTCAATATCATACACATCAATGGCATTCGCAGCTACAAAATAAGAAGAAAAAAACAATTATAATAACATAATTACTTTAAATGTTTTAAACATGCATGCACATACCCTAATTCAGTTAGAAAATATAAAATAAAACTTAGAACTGATATAATACGTGCATCATAAGTAAGGTAAATAAAATACATTATGCACATTAAAAAAGTGAATCAAACATGTATGCACATTAAAAAGTGAATCAAACATGTATGCACATTAAAAAAGTATACAAACGATTACTGCTACTTATTCAGTTAGAAGCCTAATTCAGTTATAGCTTGTATAAACCGTAAAAGAAATTCGCATTAAACAAAGTATACATGCGTGAATAAAACATTACTGCTTAATGATTTGAAATCCTAATTCAGTAATAATTAGTATAAACTAAAAAAAGACATTAGTAAACAACGTGATAATCAAAAATCAATTGTAAAAATACAAAAAAAAATTAAAAACACTACCATTATTGTCATTTGGATCATCTTTTGGAACATCCATTACAATATCATGATCTTGTAAGACATTGGATTCTGAATGAGGAACAATTGTAGATTCATCTTCAACAATAGGAACCATGTTTTTTCGTCTGAAACAATACAAAAAAGTGTGTTTTCTAAGGGTTTAATTCAATCGACTATTAAGAATTAGGGTTTGACTGGGATTAAATAGTTGATCAGGAATTATTGAATTAGTGTTTCAGATTGATTCGTTATAAAAATGAATACGATTAATGTATAAACTTAAAACCAGTAACTATATCTTTCCTGATATTTAGAAAATTTTGATATATATTTAATTTAATGTGATATATGTTTAATTCCCTTATTGCCCCTGTCAAATTAATAATACTAAATAAATAAAAAGGTAATTAACTAAATTCTGATTGGACAAAAGGAGTTCTCGCAGTTCTCGCATATAATGTGATGCTGAAAATAAATTACACTATATATATATATATGTATATATGTATATATATATATATATATATATATATATGTATAGGGTGAGGTTCTTTTCAGAACCAAATGAATGTACAGAACTGCGAGAACCAACATCAACCAATCAGATTTTATTAAATATTTATTTTTATTATTTAATTAAAAAGGGTATAAAAGTAAAAACACAATTTTCATTTATTTTTGAATTCTTTTTAATAAAAAACGTTTTTTGCTATATTTTAGGAATTTAATTTTTTTATTTTAAATTTTAGACTAATTTTTTTCAACATGCATATTTGGTAAGGTGCATATGTGTTTTTTATATAATGTTAGTGTTTAATTTCTTAAACCTCTAATATGTTTCTCATAAGCATTTTACATAATCGCATGGAATGACATAAAGAAGTATTTTACATGTATTGTATATAATTTAGAACAAAAACATTATATACAAAATTTAAAATCATGTGATATACAATTTAAATACAAATTTCTAAAAGTAAAGAATATGTTGTCGTATATGCACATGTATTTTTCTTCATTGGACACTCTTGATTTCTTTCTATGTACATGTGCATTTGAGCTCATTCATATGCCTTTACGTATACGTACTTAAGTTAGTTCATGTGAACTTGTATCTACGGCATGCACTTGTGTCTTTACGCTTTAAGTCTTTACCATAACTATCTTCTTGCTAGATTGTATGTACAAAACACATGTGCACTCTTCATATTGCTCATCATAGCCGTACCTGTAACGACAAACAATTATTTAATCATAACATCTAACAAAACACATATGCACGATCTAAACACATATGCATAAACATTAAAACACATACGCACATCATTTTCATTGATTTAATATTAACGACAAACAATTAACAAACGGATTATTTAATCATAACATCTAACAAAACACATATGCACGATCTAAACACATATGCATAAACATTAAAACACATACGCATATCATTTTCATTGATTTAATATTAACCTATCTATCGTATAAAATATAACTAGTATACGTATAATATCATTCTTAGTGTCGAAATCAATAAAATGAGATGATAAATTACGAGATCTGTGTATATCAATCCAAACAACCATTTGTTTGCCAAGAAAAGAAAAACAAAAACAAAATACAAATCATAAGAAGTCTTGGTTAAAAACCTCAAGCCCAAAATAAACTAGATCACAGTTTCATGATTCCAAAACGCCTAGACTTTTTAATTGAATAAAATCCAAAATGCTTACACTTTTTAATTGAATAAAAATGGACTCGGTGGAATCCCAGTATAAGATTCGGTATTTAACTAGAAAAATGATGGATTTCATTTTTTTTCTTCCTTTTTAATCTATACTAACATTTTTTGTCTAATCCTCCTTTTCAATTTGATCGAATATGAAAAACATTTTGATGATAAAAGAAGATACTGGTGTTCCAAATAACATATATGTTTATACGAATACTTTAAAGCGCTGTTACTTTTGTAATCTTTTCAGCACCTACTATTATTATAAAATCGATTAAGCATAAAAAAGAGATACCTTTTTCTTCAATTGAACGAATTTTAGACATTACATCGGCTTTTGATCTTTCTTCATCGATAACAACTCCAAACGCAGACAATGCACCAAATGGGTACGAATGATTTGAAAATTAAGGGTTTTGGTTTTAGTGAATTGAAAGACGGGAAAAGAGGTGGTGATTAAGAGGGGCGGCATTTTTGGTCAAGAAATGAGAGGGGTGGTTAGGGTTTTGTGAGAGATGAATTTTCTCCTAAAATTTTGGATCTAACCAAATAAGTGATCGACTTTTTTTCCAGTATATGTTATGTTCAATACCCATAATACCCTTTTATTATCTACATATTAATATCTCAAGTTCTATTTTATTACGATTATGCCACAAGTCTTTTTAACCATTGATCAAATAATAGAAGGCTAAGATTGGTTCTCGCAGTTCTGTACATTCATTTGGTTCTGAAAAGAACCTCACACTATATATATATATATAACTAAAGTGACAAGTCTATAATAGTATGGGGTTAAAAGTGTAACTTTTTAATAAAGTTTTTAT
>BQNB010090867.1:4990-27032 GCA_026074375.1 Tanacetum coccineum | reverse complement strand
TGAGGAGTATTTTGGAAAGAATTCTTACGGGATTAATACTATATAAGTATATTGAATTTGTTTTTCTACAATCAAGTATACATAGCCTTATTCATTCATTCATTCTTTCATTCCTCACCACTTTTTCACACTAGAAAAATAAACACACGCATCCTCTTTTTCTCTCCTCTCTTGTTTGAATCATCAAACACACACAAATTCATACTTTTCAATCTTTAATCAAAACCATTTGAAGATATATTGTTCAAAGTTGATTCTTATTATATCCGGGCAGTTTATAAACAACGTTTGGGTTGTTCTAGTCTCTAATCATCCTCTAGTCATTCTTTCTTATAAGTCATCTCTTCTTTTTCATAAATAAGTTGTCCTTTTGAATTAGTATGATCATTCCGAACAAGGTGTACAAAACGGATCGTTATGAAAATTGCTATACAATTTTTTATAAAACCGCAAGTCTCAAGTTTTAAATCTTTTAAAACATAAATGAAAGAACATGGAAAATAGTTGTACTTTTGTGTATAAAAGTTTGTTGTGAGCATTTTGATATATATTGTTATTATTACGGCTATATCATTTATTTGATATTATCGTATATAGTGAGTTTAAATATTTTTGGCGAAGGGATTTAGTTAGATATTGGTTTTGTTGAAAGCGCGAATTGAAAGTCGGTGAGGATTAGGTTAGAATGGATTTGTTGTGATATTTACGGAGCTATCGAAAATCATACGGATAGACTTTTTGGAGTCCATATGGTTCGAACCATATGTGTCTCACACATGGTGTTTTAAAAACTTATTTGTCATGTTGGTAACTTAAGAAAATGTAGGATCGTGATCAAGTTAGTTGTCGGATATTCTTACGGGTCAATAAAAGGTGTACTTTTATACAACGGATATTTTCAAAAGTCAAGTCGGGTAAAAATGGAAAGTTGATATTTTAGAAGGGTCATGTCGAAATTTTATAAACTCTATAAACGTGTCGAAAAATATACTTTTATTATCAAATTAATAATAAAATGAAGAATAACGTAAGTGTCGAGTTTAGGTCAACATTGGCGGTTATTGAGTCAACTTTGGTGTGACGGGTCACTAAAAGACGGAATACACTAAAAGACAAAATACACTAAAAGACAAAATACACTAAAAGATGAAATACACTAAAAGGAGAAATACACTAAAAGGCGAAATACACTAAAAGACGAAATACACTAAAAGACGAAATATTTTCGAAGATGTTTCAAAATGTCGAGACTTGTCAAAACTTATAACTTTCGAAAGTACGTTTTGAAAAGGATACGCCGTGTCTACTCATGCTCGGATGATCAGCTCTTGCGTTAAGCGTTATTCGTTGTACATCATTCTTAAACGACAACTATATGCTAGGTTGTCGCTAGGACCGTGAGATTCGTCTTCACTTGATTGATTTCTTTTGATCCACAACTCGCATAAGGTGAGTTCATAGCCCCACTTTTACTCGTTTTGAATAAATGTTTTATAACTTGGGGTGAGAAACATTGCTTGATTTTTAAACTGGACACAAGTACTATACGTGAGATTTCCCTGTTTACGTGTTGCCTAAGTAGCGTTAGACCACTATTGCCCGAATCATCATGAACCGTTAATTACTGTAACCGTCCTTTGGTTAAGTGAGCGCGAGTGAATAAATAGATCTATTGGGACTAATTATCCCTATCCGGGTAAGAAGCACTTACTAGTTCGAGTTTGCCAAGAACTAACGAATATATGTCATGTCAAAACTAGTTAGGTGGTCTTTGGTCGGACACCTGAAGGGCAAGCCTTATATAGTACTATACATGCTATCTTTCAGTATTAGCTTCAGTGTCATGAGCTTAGCGCAACGTAAATGCCTTTTTATGTGAAGTTGTATCTGTTATAACTGTCGCATACATGTTGATAAACTTGTGGTCCACACTAATTACATTTGAAATAAACCTATGAATTCACCAACTTTATGTTGACGTTTTAAGCATGTTTTTCAGGTACTTAGCTTTGGACTTCTCTGATGTGTTATGTGGAGTCTACGTGCAATATGATATCATCTTTCAAGACTTTATTATCATTCATACTCATTGTCTTTTGAAAACTTAATTATGCTTCCACAACGTTTTAAATTTCATTTCAAATCTTGTAAGACTTATCCATTTTTAATAAATACAACGAGTTATGATTTTCAAAACGTCCATTAGTGGCTGTTCTTTGTACTTTGTGTGATGAATATTATGACGTCACACCCCCGGACACGTATTCCATCCAGGCTCCATTTGGGGGTGTGACAACAGATCCTGAAACAGCAACCCAAGAGGAGAAGAGCAAGAAGAAAAGGATAAT
Source organism: Tanacetum coccineum (assembly GCA_026074375.1). NCBI lineage: Eukaryota > Viridiplantae > Streptophyta > Magnoliopsida > Asterales > Asteraceae > Tanacetum > Tanacetum coccineum. The sequence continues at coordinate 24,684 of BQNB010090867.1, read as the reverse complement.
TCAGAAAGTATCAATACCAACCCATCTTCACCACCTGATCCGTCAGTCTCATTCGTCACCGAAAAAGTCCATACATTCAATTCATTCCTTGAATCACTCACCTTGGTTCCCCAATCATTCGGCACATAATATGTTTTCAATAATGGGATGACGGTAACATAATGTTTATTGAAATAATCAAAAAGTATGATGATTCCCGCGAAGAGGGACCTGGAGTAGATGTAAATGCAGAAACAGGAGAATTGGAGGTGGAGTATTTTGACATATTTCCGACTAGGAGCGAACTAGCATATCATAAGTACCTAATGAGTGGCCCAATTCCTTCAATATTTCTGAGAAACCCCATCATCACATAGGGATGTTCGTCAAACCTTAAGATACCATGCAACATTGGACATGTGCATGTGGAAAAAGCCTACATAGATCTTAACTCCCCTTTGAACGTCATGACCCGAATGCTGTATAATTGGATCTTGAGAAGAAAACTTAACCCTAAGGATGATCCAAATAGGGGAGTAAGCAATTTCACGGGGAGGATTAAAGGAATGCATGTCTTCATAGGAAACTTTACTTATGTCATAGACTTCATGATTGTTGAGGATATTTGTTCAATCATAGACCCTAGGTTGTCACAAGTAGTACTAGGAAAGCCCTTTGTTGAAATATCCAATATGACTCATGACCTGTCTAAAGGAGTAGTGAGATTCACAAACAGAACCAAGAAATTGCCTACAAGATGCCTCATAAGATAGAACAGTACAACTCGCTATCAGACTTAGAAAAAGAGCACACTAAGTCAGTCTACCTTAGGAACGAGGAGGACAAGAGAAGAGGAGCGGAGTACGCGATGAGAAAAATATTAGGTTTTTACAAGGAATGTCTAGAGCTTGGACCCAAATATTTGACTTGATTTGCAGATGAAGGAGAAGTCACGTAAGGACGTGTGACTTCGAGTCTAGCTACAAGACTCATAAATAAAGAAAAACGCTTTTTGAGAGGCAACCAAATATTTATTTTCCAACATTTAGGAGTATCTTGAGTTTTAATTCTTCTCGGTTATTCTTTTATGTTTGAATTATTTTGTGATCATGCTTTGTTTTGTTTTTAACTTTGTCTTATTCTCAATCAAAGGTATTTTGCACAAAATAAGTGTAGGGGAAATTATCCAGTTTATAAGAACCAATTCAATCATTTAAAATAAATTGTTTAGATTAATTCGCGTCATGTTTCGAGTCATATGATTGTAATGATTAATCTCAGGTTTTATGTAGTATTTTACACATGAAACAACTAATAAGATTGCGTGCAAATTTTTTTTTCCTGAAAAACAAATGTAAAGTTTTCACAGTGTGTGGAGACGGCGTCAGAAAATAGTGCAACGCCGTCTGGATTGTCAAGCCACCGCGTTAGGATTTTTCCTGACGGCGTCAAACCCTCAAACATGTGAAAATTCTAATTTTTCAATTATTTTTGAAAAATAAAGTGTGCAATATCTAAAAATTGTATTTTTCTTATAAACCTGCAAAAACCTACGATTATATCATTACTTTCATCCTATCTTTACTGCTTTTATAGAGTCAACCCTAAAGTTTCGTTGTATATATCATTATCCCGTCGATTTTACGCCAGATGTAGTTGTCTTTGTCTTTTATTTACAGGTTATATTTGATGAGAATAAGTTTGGAAGTTCTTAAGAAGTTTGATATGACGATTCTTGGAGGACGATTTAATGAGTATCGCATGTTTCTTCTCCATTATTGAGCAAACCAGGGGAGTACTAGTTTCTTTTACTTGTTTTCTTTTCCCTTTATTCGTTTATACGGGTACTTCTAAAAAACATTGAGGTCAATGTTCAACTTAAGTGTAGGGGGAAATAAGCCTTAGAAACTATTCCTTCAATTGCCATTTGCTTGTTCCTTAAAATGATGGGTAATAAATCAAAACATATCATAAACGATAATTTTAACCCAAATTTTAATTTTTTGTGACATTTACCGACGAAAACCGAGTATTAATCGCGTCTCACGGATAGGAATTTATATGACTAGCACAAAAACCCTCAGAATTCTACCCTAAAAAATGTGAGGTTCGCCTTTAGATCTATAGGAATTCGGGTATCCATTTTTGATACCCAAGATAATTTATACCTTTAGCTTTCTTGTATGTGTCTATTCCGTCGTTACGGATGTGTACGTATGGTTTTTGTCGCCTTTTCTGGAGCATTCGTATCGGTATTAAATGATATGAGTGTACCGGTAGTGTATTAAATTCTATACTTGTTTTTGTGATGCATCCCGAGATCGCATAGTGATAATTAGGATTTGCTAAATGATAAGAGACACTAGGATTAACCCATGTTTTAAACCTGTAATTGTTATGATGGTCACATCGACTATATAACTATCCCACGCTCGTGCTTCACACTTATTTTTAGTGCAAGACTCCCCTAGTGAAACCCTCCAAACCAATCCTTTTCACGGTTCTTGTAATTTTATAGTTAAGCCAGACTATTAATGAAGAGCATTTTTAACCCTTAAACCAATTGCTACACCCAAATCGCCTTAGCCTACCTTGTATATACTCGCTTTTAGTACATTATTGTTTTAACCCAAACGGTTGCTAAGTCCTTATCCTTATAAATACAGTTTTAGGACGATTGGGATTCATGGTAGTATTTATCTTATGAAGAATTGGGGAAGAAGTAAATTATTACCCCTAATAGAGGTTAATAAGCTCCATGTTTTGTTGATCCACCTCAATTCGGGTCATTAGTTAGATTGTAATTATGAGTTCTAAAACTCAAGTGTAGGGGTGCATTTATAAACCTCAAGTTATGATATATTATGTTCCAAAATAGAAAAAAGATAGAAAAGAAAAAAGAAAGAGATTGATGTAGAGTTGTGTATAGTTTGTATATCTTTGTCCGAGTCTTTGGCTTAGCAACCCAATCAGCCTATATTCGTATAAATAATTAGCAAACCCTTTCACCTTAAATTCACCCAAAAAGCCACCCCCAAAATATATCCCATCCATTTCCGTTCCTATTAATGTTATCTTACACCTACACATCACAACCTTTTAAAAAGACCTCTTTGATAGTAATGACTAGTACTTGCGCTTAGCAGTGGAGGTTTGATCCTTTACCAAGCCTATGGTAATTTGTATGCTACGACAGGCAATGAGTGATAATTTTCCATTTCCTATATTGTTATAATTCATTATACACATGAGTGAAATAGAGAATCCAAACACTTATGTGAGGTGATAGTGTATACTTTTCGTGCTTTTAATTACGAGGTCTAGAAGGTTGTGTCGTAAACTACTTTTAAAGAGTAGGTTAAATGCCCCCAATATTGCTATTGTCTAGGTATAAAAGCCCATTTGCTTGAGGACAAGCAAATCCCAAGTGTAGAGGTATTTGATGAGGTGTCATTTTATATACCTTTTCAAGGTCATTTAACCCCCTAAATCATGAAAATATGCCCAGATTATGTGCTTAATCGTTTGTTTTCATGTTTTTAGCACTTGGATGGCTTTTGGAAGAAATGCACGTGACTTGGGCTCAATTGGAAAAGAAACGGACAAGACTACGACTCTACACCAACTATTTTGAAGAAAAGCATACAGTGCGTGGAGACGGCATCGCCAATTATCAAGGGATAGCGTCATGGATTTCTAGACGGTGTCAGAACGAAGTCGACTTAAAGAAACCCTAGAAGACCATTACGGCACGACGGCGTCAGGAACATAAACCGACGCCGTCGCGCTTATTTTTTCCTATATATACAGATCTATTTTTAGGGTTTTAGGTGTGTAACTTTTGGGAGACGAGCCCTAGTTTTAGAAGATGATTTTAGCAGCCTTTAGGCTCGTTTTTAGGGTGTCAAAACCCTCTTGTAACAGCCTCAACTGCATGATTTAATCAAGTGAAGTTCATTTATCCCTTATCACTTAATATGTCTATGTGTTTTGTGATAGATTCTTGTTCTTCTTCTTTATTTGCCATGCAAGGCTAGATCTATTAGTATTTACTTATGATTGCATGAAACTTAGATTATAGATCCTTTTAATGTTGCTTCTTGTGATGGATGTGCGGGTTAGGCTTTAGAAAACTAGCCATAAGATATTAAATTGGCATAGACGTCTAGGGAAACGCGAGTGTGTAGAAAGGATACCATCGGTAACAGTCTTCATACTACCTTACCCTAATACGGTTGATCCCTCTTAAGATATTTCAGTTGCATTTGATATACTCTTAAGGGCCTTGTAATAGTTTTCATTCTACCTTACTTGTGCGTTGCCTTAACGGAATATTACGTAGACGACGGGTTCGTGTAATTCGTTCATGACTTAGGAAATACTTACACAGATCATCACAAGTATGACAAAGCAACAAGATTAGGAGAAACAATCTGAGGAGTAGTGTATGATTAAGTAAATACGTTCATTTACCATATAAGTTACCACCAAAGTAGTTTAGATTATAATTTTGTTTATAGATAAAACAAACCAACCTCTCAAACATATGATTTTACCTACTTTCTATAAAATAAAAATACAAAAAGAATCTTCTCTCAACCCCGTAGACCTCTGTTAGATTCTATTCGAACCTTCCTAACATATTCCCCTAGAGAACGATAACAACCCCCGAGTCTTGCCTTACTACACTACGACGGTTAGGTACTCTGCCTTGGGGATTGTAAAACTTCATGTGAAGTCTTTACGAGACCCGCATCATATGTTAAACGGATGAGTCGTGGGGGAGAATGAATATGTTAAAAATATATAATTAGTATTTATAAAACATGTAATTATTGTTAAAAAATACTTAATATTTAGAATTATGTTAGAAATTATATAAATTGGCGCCAAAAGTACTCACAAAATTGGCGCCAAAAATGCTCGCCAAAAGCTCACTTTTTGTTTTACCATAAAAGCATATCTTATCCTCGCAATCACCAATAGATCACACACTCTTATCATCACAACCACCAACATACACATTGTTATTATGACGATGGTACCACATGAAGCTTTTGTGTGTTGTTGTGGACGAGGAGATGTAGTTTTGCGAGAATCGCATCAACCTCACACTCGTAGTAAACTATACTATGCATGTCCTTTATCAAAGGTGACAATGACATGTTTTTTTTATTTGTGTAGTATATAAATAATTTTGTTAAAAACTATTATCTTTACTCTTTAACAGCCTCGGAAAAATGATTTTTGATGTAAATTTTTTTATAGAAAGAGGAATGAGTCCGTCTACTAGTCGTTTCTCCTAGAGCTTCAACGACTCTAAGATATTCTTCATGACCTTCAACGACTCCAAGTTATTATCTGGGACGTTCTACTCCTCCAAGTTATTCTACATGACCTTCAAGTAAAGAAGAGTGCTCAAACTACTTGCTCTTGATTAGAAAGATAAAGATACTCGAGGCAACATTAGATATGTATATGCATCCAGAGAATCACACATTTGATTCAACATCACTACTTCACTAGCTTTATAATGACATTGGAAAATTTTGTTTGGAGTAGTTTGTCATTTAGCCAAAGCAATTTAGCATTTGGAATGTAATTCGTATGCTTTAGTGTTTTAACTTTTATCGATTTGTAATTAAATTTGTATGCTTTCATGCTTGAACATTTATCAATTTGTAATGTAACTCGCATGTTTTACTTCTTTGTTGGTTTAAGACCGAACAACGTACTTAGTGAATTTATCGATGTGTACTGTAACTCGTATGTTTTACTTCTTTGTTGGTTTAAGACCGCACAACGTACGTAGTGACTTTATGGTTTAATACCGTTCGGTTTAACGATACAGCGTAACAAAACTTAATAGCAGTTTCGAAAGCTTCCGAACCACCTAGAAAGTTCGGAAATGACAAGTGGCTTTATGGTTTATCAGCGTTCGCTTTGACGATATAGCAGTTATTTTGGTTATTTTATCTTGGCATGATTATATGGTTTAACACCACCGGGATATAGTAATGGGTAATTACACTAATCAAAACGCTAAACATGATTATTTTGGTTTTATAACCACCGGGGATATAGTATTTTAAGGGTAATTTCCCTAAATCAAAATACGGCCTATACAAGGGTTTACATCTTTTAAGGTCTAAATGTTTTTACCTCCGTAGGGGACTGTTTATAGATAAAACAAACCAACCTCTCAAACATATGATTTTACCTACTTTCTATAAAATAAAAATACAAAAATAATCTTCTCTCAACCCCGTAGACCTCTGTTAGATTCTATTCGAGCCTTCCTAACATATTCCCCTAGAGAACGATAACAACCCCCGAGTCTTGCCTTACTACACTACGACGGTTAGGTACTCTGCCTTGGGGATTGTAAAACTTCATGTGAAGTCTTTACGAGACCCGCATCATATGTTAAACGGATGAGTCGTGGGGAAGAATGAATATGTTAAAAATATATAATTAGTATTTATAAAACATGTAATTATTGTTAAAAAATACTTAATATTTAGAATTATGTTAGAAATTATATAAATTGGCGCCAAAAGTACTCACAAAATTGGCGCCAAAAATGCTCGCCAAAAGCTCACTTTTTGTTTTACCATAAAAGCATATCTTATCCTCGCAATCACCAATAGATCACACACTCTTATCATCACAACCACCAACATACACATTGTTATTATGACGATGGTACCACATGAAGCTTTTGTGTGTTGTTGTGGACGAGGAGATGTAGTTTTGCGAGAATCGCATCAACCTCACACTCGTAGTAAACTATACTATGCATGTCCTTTATCAAAGGTGACAATGACATGTTTTTTTTATTTGTGTAGTATATAAATAATTTTGTTAAAAACTATTATCTTTACTCTTTAACAGCCTCGAAAAAATGATTTCTGATGTAAATTTTTTTATAGAAAGAGGAACAAGTCCGTCTACTGGTCGCTTCTCCTGGAGCTTCAACGACTCAAAGTTATTCTTCATGACCTTCAACGACTCCAAGTTATTATCTGGGACGTTCTACTCCTCCAAGTTATTCTACATGACCTTCAAGTAATGAAGAGTGCTCAAACTACTTGCTCTTAATTAGAATGATAAAGATACTCGAGGCAACATTAGATATGTATATGCATCTAGAGAATCACACATTTGATTCAACAATACTACTTCACTAGCTTTATAATGACATTGGAAAATTTTGTTTGGAGTAGTTTGTCATTTAGCCAAAGCAATTTAGCATTTGGAATGTAATTCGTATGCTTTAGTGTTTCAAATTTTATCGATTTGTAATTAAATTTGTATGCTTTCATGCTTGAACATTTATCAATTTGTAATGTAACTCGCATGTTTTACTTCTTTGTTGGTTTAAGACCGAACAACGTACTTAGTGAATTTATCGATGTGTACTGTAACTCGTATGTTTTACTTCTTTGTTGGTTTAAGACCGCACAACGTACGTAGTGACTTTATGGTTTAATACCGTTCGGTTTAACGATACAGCGTATCAAAACTTAATAGCAGTTTCGAAAGCTTCCGAACCACCTAGAAAGTTCGGAAACGACAAGTAGCTTTATGGTTTATCAGCGTTCGCTTTGACGATATAGCAGTTATTTTGGTTATTTTATCTTGGCATGATTATATGGTTTAACACCACCGGGATATAGTAATGGGTAATTACACTAATCAAAACGCTAAACAAGGTCAACATTTTTAGTCAAATGTCCCCCCCTCACCCACATCGGGAGCGGGGGGGGGATATTAGTTATTAGGGGTACTTTACCACATTTATCCAGAATACGGCTAAAAAAAGGTCAAACATTTTTTATGGGTCATAATGGTGTTTATTCTCGAGGTACTTGTTTCAATCGGGAAGGAAAAAAAATCTCATAGACCCTCTATTAGGATTCTATTTGGAACCCCTTCCTAAAACATATTCCCCTAAAGAGGATACGGATAAAATCTACCCACAGGTAGGTTCTTGGCCTTTTAAACTACCCCACCTACGGGCGGTTTAGGTTAACCTCTTTGCCTTGGGGGCACATTTTGTTTTTTTTTGTTAAAAAATACTTCATTTGTGATTGTTCTTTACGACGTGGGAGACCCGCATCATATTTGTTTAAAATAAAACGGGGATTGGGGTTGGTCGTGGGGATAGAAGGGATATGTTACACCAAACATTAATAAAATTTAGTTTTTTTATAAAAACATGTAAATTTATTGTAAAAAAAATAAATTTATAATTTTAGAATTTTGTTAGAATATTATATAAATTTCGGCTCCAAAAAGTAATCTCAATAATTTGGGCGCCATAAAAATTGGATCGCCAAAAAAAGCTCAAACTTTTTTTGTTTTACCTTAAAAAAGGGGCTTATTCTTATTCCGCAATTCACCAATAGATTCACCACCTCTTTCCTTTATTCATCCAACTAACACCCCAACCATTACACAATTGTTATTTATTGGGGACGGATGGTACCACATTGAAAGCTGTTTGTTTTGGTTGTGGTTGTTGGGACGAGGGGTGGATGTATGTTTTTTGCGAGAATCGCCCATCAAAAAAAACAAAAACCACCCACAACTTCTTTAGGTAAATTACTGTTTTTTATATGCATTGTCTTTATCAAAAAAGGTGACAATGGACATTTGGTTTTTTTTTATTTATGTGTTGTATATAAATAATAATTTTGTTTAATAAAACTGATTATCTTTTTTACTTTCTTTAAACAAAGCCTAGGAAGAAAAATGATTTTTTGGATTGTTAAAAAATTTTATAGAATGAGGTAAAAACGAGAAGGTCCGTCATACTGGGGTCGTTTTCTCCCTGGAGCTGTTCAACGGGGACTCCAGGTTATTCTTCATGGGGGTGGTGGGTCCCTTCAACGGGACCATCCAAGTTTTTATCTGGGGTTCGGGGTTTTAAACTCCTCCAAATGTTTATTTGCTTAACTTGGAACATTCAAGTAATGATAGAGTGCCTTTTTCAAAAATTAAATAACTTGCTCTTAATTAGAAAAAGATAAAAGGCTTTATATTTACGGATCGGGCAACATAACATTTAGATATATGTTATGCATCCAGGGTGGAATCACACATTTTGTTCACACAGCACTACTTCACTTTAGGGCTTTTTTTTATGACATTTGGGGGAAAATTTTGGTTTGGGTGTAGTTTTGTCTTTTAAGCCCAAAGCAAATTTTAGCATTTAGGAATGTTAAATTCGTATGCTTTTAGTGTTTTCTATAACCTTTTTAATTGGATTTTAATTTAAAATTTGTATGTTTTTTCATTGCTTGAAAAAAATTTAATCAATTTTTTTTGTTAAATGTAACCTTCGCATGTGTTTAACTTCTTTGTTGGTTTTTAGGGAGGGGGGGTACCGACCTCCCGGGAACAAACGTTACTTAGTGAATTTATCGTTGTGTACTGTTAAAAATTCGTTTTTTGTTTTTACTTCTTTGTTGGGTTTTAAAGACCGCAACAACGTAACGTAGTGGGGGGGGGGACTTTTATGGGTTTATTTACCGTTTCGGTTTTTAACGGGATTACCAGGGGGGTGCTTAAACCTATAAATCTTAATTAGCAGTTTTCGGTAATGTCTTTCCGAAAACCACCTTAAAAAAACAGTTTCGGGGGAAATTTGGGAACCAAAAAAATGTGGCTTTATTGGGTTTATTCAGCGGTTTTCGCTTTGGGACGGATTATTTAGCAGGTTTTTTTTTATCTTTGGGCAAATTTTTGAATTTTATATTGGGCCTTTTTTTAACACCACCGGGAATATATGTATGGTTTATATTACACTAAATTCAAAAAAACGCTTTCTAAAAATAGGTCAAACATTTTTTTTAGTCAAAAATGTTTCCTCTGAGGGACCATGTTCCAATAGGGGAAAGGTTAAAACGAACACGTTTTATGGGACCTCCTGTTAGATTCTTACATTTCGAGGTCCTTTCTATAAAATACATAATACCCTAGGAGAACGATTAAAAACCACCCCGGACCCCGGATGGGTTTCTTGACTTTTAAGACCACTATCGGGGGGGGAATCGGTTTGGGTTAAACTTTTGCCTTGGGGGATGTTAAAAAACTTCATTTTGTGAAGGTTGAGTGTTCTTTTTACGAGGGGAACCCGCAATTCATTGGTTTAAAGGATGGAGGGTCGTGGGGGAGGGAGTAAGGGAAAAAGAATATGTTAAAAAAATTATATTAATTTTTGTATTATATTTTAAAAAAAAAAAAATCATTTGTAATTATTGTTAAAAAAATAACTTTAATTATTTAGGTATTATTGTTTAGAGATATTTATTATAAAATTGGCGGCCAAAAAAGTACTCACAAAAATTGGCGCCCCAAAAAATGATACGGAAAAATAAGTCACTTTTTTTGTTTTTAACCATAAAATGCATAATCTTATCCTTTCGGACTATCCACCAAATAGGATCCTAACTACAACATTTCCCTTATCTATCCACTATCCACCAACATTAAACCATTGTTATTTTGGACGAATGGTTAAAATCCACATGGGAAAAGTCCTTTTGTGTTGTTGTTGGGGGACGTGGGGAGGATGTAGGTTTTGCGAAGATTTTGCGGCAATCAACTCCTCCACACTCGTTTGTTTTGTAAGTTTTAAAAAATACTATACTATGGTATGGTCCTTTATCAATATAGGGTGGGGGGGACCAAATGGGGAACACATGGTTTTTTTTTTTTTGGGTGTTTGCTTAGTATATCAATAAATTTTGTTTATAATATAAAACTTAATTTTTATCTTTACTTCCTTTAACTGGGGCCTTGGAATAAATTTGATTTTTTGATGTATTAAAAAAATTTATAAGATAATGTGGTTCACGGGGAGGGTCCGGTACTACTGGTTCGTTTTCTCCTGGAGCTGCAAACGGGGGACTCCAAAGTTTTTTTCCCTTTCTTTGTCCTTCCAACGGGGGGGACTCTTAAGTTTTTTTTATCTGGGACGTTTATTATCTCCTCAAAGTTTTATTCTACATGGACCTTCATAGTTAATTGAAAGGTATGTGCTCAAAACTTACTTTGGGCTTACTTTATTAGGGGGGAAAGATAAAAGGATAAATCGAGGGCCAAACTTTTAGGATTTTATGGTTTATATTGATCCAGGAGGAAATCACTACTTTGATTCAAAAAAAACTACCTTTTACTAGCTTTTTTAAATGGGGGGGACATTGGAAAAATTTTGTTTTGGGGAGTAAGTTTAGTTTGTCATTTAGCCAAAGCCACAACTATTTAGATTTGGAATGTAAAAACTCGGTTTGCTTTAGTAGTGTTTTAACTTTTAATCGATTTGTAATATTAACATTTTGTTGATGTTTTCATGCTTTAAAAACAATTTAATCTTATTTTGTAATAGTAAAACTCGCATGTTTTTTTACTTCTTTGTTTGGTTTTTTGTGTGTTAAATCCAAAAAATAGTCCTACGAAAAACAAAATTACTTTTAACTTTGTGAATTTATTCGATGTGTTTTTAACTTGTAAACTTCGTCTGTTTTTACTTGATTTGTTGGGTTTATATATTGTTATACACACCCCCACCCGCCACCAACGTGCGTTAGTTAGGGGGGACTTTATTTGATTTAAATAACCGTTCGGGTTTAAAACTGATAACAGGCGTAACACAAAAAAACTTAATAGCAGTATTCGGAAAAGGCTTCACGAAAACCACCTTAGGGAAAGATTCCCGGCAAAGGACAATTGGTGCTTTATTGGTTTATATTTCAGCGTTTCGCTTTTTGGCGCAAAATTTTTTACCCCACAGCATTTATTTTGGTTATTTTATTTCATTGGCATGATTCTATTAGGGTTTACAATCAATATATTACCACACCGGGGGCTATATAGTAAAATGGGTAAATTTTTACACTAAGTCAAAAAACGACTAAACAAGGGGTCAAACATTTTTTAGTCAAAATGTTTTCCTCGAGGGGACATGTTTCATCGGGGATGAAAAAAATGGACACGTTTCAAACCCACCCCCCCCAATTTGTTTTTCCACATTACTGCTAATTCCTCTCCCCTCATCGCCCCCCCGTGCTCCACCAATCTCCCCCCACCCCCGTGCTATCCAATATCACCCCACACTTAATAAAAACCCCCCCGAGCCCACGAGGTGCCCAGATATAAAGTATTTTTCTTAGGAGGGGACACGGGGTCCACTGGGGGAAAAAAACCATGGCGGAAAAATTCACCGCCAATATTTTTGGTTAGAATTTTATGAATGGGTCAAAGTGTTTTTTGTCAATAATTCTGACCCAAGGAAAAACTCACCGCTAATATTTTGGTTAGTATATATGGTCAAGTGTTTTGTCAAATCTGACCAAAAGTTTCCCGGAGACATGTCGCCGGGGAAACTTTTGGTCAAATTTATAACCAAAGTTGATCCGGGTCAAAGAAAGTCATATGACTTTTTTGTCGTTTAGCGGGGTTTTCCTGACGACATCGTTCCTTGGGGAAAACCCCGTCGCCTGTTCCTAGTTTTCTTGAAGTGAATATCTCTACCACTTTATAAAGCATTTGGTACTTTTAAAAATAGAAGTCTTAAAAAGTTTAAGAACAAAAAACATTTCTTGTTATAGAAAGATTTATGTTACTTTTCCTATAAACTCAATAAATACATATAATTAAAAGTTATAACTCAAAAATTAGTGTCTTAATGTGAAATTCATTTTGTAACATCCCACTTTGTAACAACACACAATATTAATGCAGCCGATAAAACTATATTAATTGTAATTTGTAACAACCCAAAAGATATAACAACTCATTTAAATCATATGAATTGTAACAGTCTATTTTAATATAAAAACTCTCCACACCGAATATGATAAGCATAAACACATTAGGGTTTTTAATGTTTAGATCAGTATGCTATTGGTGTTCTTAGTTTTTTTGTTTGCTTCCCTTTTAATGTGTGATCTTTTTTGTGGTTTTGTAGTTGTTTGAAAGTGAAAATGGAGATGTCAAGATGGAGATTTCGAATGGTAATAATATTATCTCTGCTTTACTTTTTTTGTTCATGTTGCTTCTCTATAATGTCCTACTGCTAAGTGTTGATCTGATACTTGATGGGTTAACACGATCTACTAAGTGGATTATGGAAAAGGTCGATGTTGGTTGTGCCGGTGATGATAGTTATACCTTTTGGAGAAGGTGATGCCGGAAAAAAGGTATCTTAACTTTTAAGTATAGATTTCATTCTTTTTTACTTTTGCTTTTTGTATTTTTTAGTTTGACGGGTTTATTTTCGTTGTCGCCTTACATAGGATCCGGTCATCTCCTCCGGCCTCATGTTTTATTTTGATTAGTATATGTGATAATTTTGTTTGAATTTAGAGTTTAAAATCTAAGTTTTCTTATGATGTCTTTTTAGTTTTTAGTATCTTAAAAATAAAATACGGAGAAAAAAAATGATAAAATGAATGAAAACTTAAAAATGATGATTTGTTAGTTTTTACGTGTTCGTAGTTTTCGATCTATTTTGATGTTCTTTTCTTATCATATAATTTTTTAGATACGAAAAATTAAAGATTTGATTTTCATGGATTTTCAAGGATGTTCAAGATAAATCTAATGTTAATAAATTTTGTAAAATTATCTCTACTTCTCTACTATCTCTATCTCAACTACTTTATAAAGCATTTAGGGTATTCTAATTTTAGAAGTCTTAAAGTTTTTAAGAGACCAAAATATTTCTTGTTATGGAAGGATTTCAAAACTTGATCAGTACTTGTAACCTCAAAAGTTTAATCGTCGTATTAATGATTAAATAAGTGATTTAATGGGAAATAAGTAACCACCATATCAATACTTGTAACATATAAAACTTAAAAAAAGTTATTAATATACATTAAAATGTCAGTTATGAAATCTTAATATAAAAAGAACTCATTATTTATGAAAGAATCAAAAAGCTACAACACAAACTAATTATACTTCACACACAATAGATTCAGCCATCAAAGGTTCTTCTGGTCCTTGAAGCTCGCCTAGCCCCTCGCCGAAAGATTTAATTATACGAGAACTCGTCGTCGCAACGCGCGGGTACCGGTCTATTTTAACTTATGTTTCAAAGATGCTACTTATGTGTTCCTTTTTTTCGTTTGGATCTTATGTTTATTTGGATATGAAATACTTTGCATTATTATTGCTTAAAGTTATTTTAATTTAAATTATCATTCATTTGTACATTTGTTGTTAGAAAAACGTTTAACCGAATAACATTTGCTCGCCGCAAAATATAGTCACAGGGTACCCGTCGTTGCATTGCGCGGATACCCGTCTAATTAATTAAAAGTTATTTAGTTGTGCTTTAATTTGGTTGTACAATATGTTTGTGTAGTTGTATGTTTGAATTTTCAAGTTTTATGTTTTAGTACATTTAATTAGTCAAAATGCTTTTGTGCATTATAAGTAGTTAAAATAGCCGATAGACCCATGCACGATGTACTCAAAATGTATAAAGACATGATCTATTATCATTCATATTCCTTTAGTTATTTAAACAAATTATATTGTGTTTAGTATTATTTAAACTTATTATGAGCTCCCTATGATCTATTAGTAGATTCATATTTAAATCATGTAAGTATCGAACTTGTGGGGATGATGATCCGATTTCCACTTTTAAACTACAGGAACGAGAATCTATCGGAGTATCGTCTTATACTCTGATTTCTAATAGGAATATCAAGGTCTCGATTTATTAGATAGATTGGTTTACTGATCCTTACAACAATTTACCCACTTGCTATAATTTGTTCTCTCCTATCGTCACCGTTCAAAAAAAATGATCCAATCCCAATAAAATTGGTCTCACCTCGTCCATTGTTTCCTATCAATCTTCTTTTACAAATTTTACAAACATTGGTCATTTACTTAAGAGTCGAGATGACGAAACCTTGGTATCAGATTTACCAACAGCTTCTAAGGAATACTAAATTGGTTACTGACATTAAATTTCTTGTTTAAAATATGAGTTTCTAAACGTACTTTTTGCTATGAAGATTAATGATTCTGGTTACCTAGAATTAGAAATAAGATGCTTATTTCATGCATACCATGAACTTGTCCAATGGGCCTGAGATTTGGGCTTTATGTAGTACTTATTTTGCCTTAAAATTACTGTTCCCATCTTGCCTAGACATTTTTGTGTTAAAATTATTCTCCATTTTTTCTTTTTATGATATTCTAAATTAATTGTTTAGTACTAAAAGTAGATAAAGAAATTTGATTTAAATTGCCACATTACCCTTATTTGAAATTATATTTACCAACTTTAAAGAAAGCAGTAACTAAATAGTTAGAGGTAAAACTGTTATTCTGCCAAAAAAATAAAATAATAATAATTATGTTTTTCTTAAATATGTGTTTTTTTCAGAGGAACAAAAATTTTATAACGGAAAGAGTATCATTGTCAGAGAATGAAGATCCTTTTTGAGAATTGTCAATGCAAGAGGTATAGACTTACGTTAACAAGATATGAAGTTCAAGAGATGAATATTTCTGCTAATTGTATAAAAGACAAAAACATGAGGGATTTTATTTCGAAATGTATTGGAGGAAAATGAAGGATCTTAAAAACATGCTTGCCATCGTGAATAATTCCAACCTTTGTAGCAAGAAAGATAATAGTTAGACATGCTTGACATCGTTAATAATATCAACCTTTTACAACAACAACGTAAATGGTTAGACGTTGTGGGCACATGACCCGTTATTTGACATCGTATGTAATTACAAGTGACACTCTTCTAGTAGATGTGAACACCGTTTTTATTTGAGCTTAATAACTTGCTAGCTCTCTAATATAATAACGGCTATTTTGAAACCGCTTCAATCTCTATCGTCCAATCCTTTTAAATCTAACGGTAGCAGACTAGTGCTTATTTTAAACTAAAAAATCACCCTTGACAAGTTTCATCTTGAGTGCAAATTTTATTAGATAATTGTTGTTGACGAAAGATCTTAAACAAGATGATAATCAATTGAACTTTATAGAAGATTCGAAAAAAAAAATCGCTCCCTCTCAATTGAATATGCATCTCTTACGTTGTGTTCTCGAGTTATCTTTCGAGAGAAAAGAAAAGAAAGTGAAAGAATAGAAGCGAAAGAAAGGATAAAAAGACAGTTATAAACTTATGAGTTTGAAGAGAATAGAACGAAAGGGAAAAAAACACAATATGTAAATTCACGAGTTTACCCCTGTAAACTAGATAATCAACATGAAACTAAAAATAATCATGATGTGTTACTTGTTAAATCGTTTTCTAACGAACCATATACATCATGGGCCAAAAAGTTAAAATAATATCTACTACATGTCTATACCACTTTATAATGAAAATTTCACCCATTTTGAAAAGAGTAGGAATTGAAAAGTTGAAAATTATACAAACTTTAGAAACTAAATGTACAACCATTCTACTAGTAATATTGTAATAATGCAAAAGTGATAATATTTAGGATGCTTTGAATGCTAATTGGCTAATTATGCATTAACTTCTAGAATTGTACAAGCCTTGAAAACTAAATGTACAAGCCTTAAAAACTAATAATATTGACATTAAATGTGTGATTATTTATTTCATTGAATGCTAATTGTTAATTTGAATGCTAATTATTATACTCAAGACACAAATCACATTCACACAATTCACATTCACTCCTCCTCTCTTCTCTAACCACCGTCCAGCTCCCAGGGGAACCTGGAGGGGGGGGGGGGGGTCCCAATGGTGGCCCCCCACCCACCACCCCCAACACACAAAGGGGGAGGGAAAAAAAAAAAAATGCGGGAAAAAGTAAAAAGGAAAAAATAGAATAATAATGAGAAAAAAATAATGAAAAGGAAAAAGAGAATGGGAATTTTGGGGGTGTGTGGGTTGTGGGTTGTTTTGTGTGGGATGTGGGGTTGGGGTGGTTTGTGGTTTTGGTGGGGGATTGGGGGGGTGGTTGTTATGGGTGGTATGTTTGTTAGTATTGTTGGGTATGTTATGTATTATTTTTTGTGATATTTTTTAGGGTAGTGATTAAGATATAGTGTGTGAATGATTTTGATGTTTTGTTGTTGTATATTAGGGATTTAGGATGAATGGTAGGAGTGTTATTAGTATTTATTGTGTTGTATATTTTATTGTTGGTTAGTATTTTTTAGGGTATGTTTTTTGTATGGGGGTAGGTTTATAGTTTTGTAGGGTGTAGTAAAGGTTATATATTTTTATTATTTATTTTTATATAAATGTTTATTTAATTGTATTTATATTAATAGGTGTATATATTTTTTTTTTAGTATATTTGATTTTAGATTTTAATTAAATACATTTGATTTAATGTGAGGATGTTTAGGAGATTGGATTTATATATATTTTAAGAAGTATTAAGTATTTATATATAATTTCATCATTCTTAAAAGTTGAAAAATGTACAAGCCTTGGAAACTAAATGTACAAGTCTTGAAAACTAAGAATCTTGACATTAAATGTGTGACGAAAAATTTAGAAATGTACAAGTCTTAAAAACTAAATGTACAAGCCTTAGAAACTAATAATCTTGACATTAAATGTGATTGGTAAAATTTGATGACTTGACAAAAATATCTTGGCCGGATTTAATGACATTAAATGTGTGATTGGTAACTGATTTGTAATATGGAATTCTTTGTGGCTTATAAATACAAGTTGACCCGTTTTTCGACCAGAACCGGTTGAACTTGCTGGGTCAAACTGGGTTTCAAAACATTATGTTTAATCTCCAAACCATCAAACTTTTATTATTTTTTGTTTATAACCTATAAACTTTTTTTATTACTACAATTATTTACCGCTAGGAATTCCCGCTGCTATGCGCGGGTACTCGTCTAGTGGTCATATAAGCATTAATGGGTCATGAGCAAGATTTGTTAGTTAAAAGTTAAAACAAATTTAGCCCTATCAATTACATAGTACTTGTATAAAACAAATATAACCAGGTACGGAGCCAGAACCAAATATGACCGGGTGCACAATTTTTTTTAACTGTAATATAACAAAGTTAAAAAGTGAATTAAAACGAAGACTCCATTAAAACAATAAGACTAGAAACATATTTCGATGGACCGGGTGCATTTATGATACATTTGGGAAAAATTATAGTTTTTTTCAAAAATTAACATTACATCGAAAAAATCTATAGGTGTCCCGGGCACCCGCAGGACACCTCCTGGCTCCGTCCCTGAATACAACGATAATGAAAAGGCAGTATCATCTACTACATATGGGCATATAAGCATGAACGAGTCATGAGTAAGATTAGTTAGTTAAAAGTTATAACAAATTTAGCCCTATCAATTACTTAGTACTTGTATAAAACAAATACAACTCTAATAAAAAGGCAGTAGCTGTAAGATCTCAAAACACATAAAAGTATCAACGAGCAACAATTAGATGGCTCGTTTCATTTAATATTTCTGGAAGGAAGACAACAGCCCAGTTCTTTATTGGAGAAATTCGATCACAACTATATTGTTGATGCAAAGATCCGCTAGGAAGAAGAAGTGTTTCCCTCTAGAGGATTCTTGATGCTCAGCAAGCCTGTCAAGAAGACAACGCACGTTAGCCTCGCCTCGGGTTTTACTCTAGGACTAAGCTCCGGCGTGAGAGTGAGTATTTGATATTGTAATAGCCGTTAGGCAGCATGTGAGTATAACAAAATTGGTCTCTGTGTGTGATGCATTGAATGTGATTGGGGTATTTATACTATCCCAGTACTGTAGAGTGCTTACTGTTCCTGACACTTGGAGAATGGCCGCGCCATACTATTGTACCCTTTTGTCAGGCGGCATCTTCACGTGACAGACAAGATCACCCAAATCCCGGGTTAGCTGCATGCGCACGGTTCTTACCAAGAACCGCCAGTTAATAGGGAAGGGAGTACCCAGATAATAGGATGTGTTGGCTTTTCCCGAGGCCTCCTCATACTTATCCTACTTAGTGCTGAGTTAGCACCGGTGGGTATTTGATATTGGTTGGATGTGGGTCGATGGGTACTGTCTACCGGTTTCAGCCCAACGGCCACATACACGAACATATCCCCCCAGTGTTGTATCAACAAAGTGTTGGTACAATACTTGTTTAACTAAAAATTTCTCCTCCTCCATTTTTAGGTCTTCTGTCCCCGCTCCTAATTAATGGGCTACAAGAAAAATACCATAATTTACTGAAGTTTAAAAAGCTAGTTGGATCGCACCTTGTTATGTGAGATCGTGCCACGTGTGTGATTGCTCCCATCGTGTGGATGTGATCGGGCCACGTCGGTTTCTGACACGGCATGACGTTCCATATTCCACTTATTTCCTCTATAATTAGTCTGCCTCTCTTCATTTTTACGATTACTTCTTCTTTTTGCTGCTTTTCTCCACTCGTCTCCTGCCTTTATTTGTTTCCTTCAGGTGTGTTTTCTCTCTTGCCCATCCTCTTTTTTTTTGTTATCTGGTTATCCTCGCTTTGAATCCCTTACTATGTCGTTAAAGGAGTCCGATGACCTGAACATGATCCTGCTTTGGAGGCTTGCTCCCTTCCCAAATTTGACATTGTGACAACCGAGATTTGAGTCGGTTAGTTTATATCATTAGAAATGGCTAAGAGTTCATTTTATATGTTTAAGTGTGTGCTATGTGATTATATGTGTGCTAAGTGAGTTAA
>BQNB010090866.1:7130-27032 GCA_026074375.1 Tanacetum coccineum | reverse complement strand
AAAATGAAATATTCTAGCAGATTGGAACATATTATTGCTCCCCCTCAACTTTTGAGGGATTATAAGATGGTGCCGAGTATAATTATTTGAATTTTTTTTTGAATTTGCTAAGAAATTCTTGAAAAAATTTGTACTCGAGCACATCTTATTTTTCACCAAAAATCTACACTAGTAATTAACATATTCACAAGATAACATAATTTACGAGGATTGACCTTTTTAAGATGAGAACAACATATGATAAATCATATGGTCCTTTGTAGTAGCCGTAGGTCACCCCCGTATGGTCGTCCACCGACATTATTCATCTTAAATCGAACAGATCGATTATGAACATAAGCAGAAGCCCAGAATTCTTGCATATAGATCTCTGGAGCATCAGCAGTGACTTGGAATGCCTTGTAGAAAGGAGTGAGCTTTAACACATCGTAGACCACTTGAAGGGTTGCTTCCTTTGATGTGACATCCGAACTTAAGCGAAGATTACATTTTCTAATCTTAAGTCGGTCAGCAGGAGCCACCAATGCATCATCCAAAGCAATCTGATCCGCTATTGAGAGTGCCATGAGTCTTAGATGAAATGGAGTGAGTGATCTTGATTGTTGTGAGTCGAGTGGAGAGTGTTCGTGTGTGTGTTTTGAGTGTGTGTAGGAATGTGTACAGTGAATGGAACGAATGGGTTTGATGGTGTTAAACAACGATTTTTATCTTAGACATATTTGGCCCCCCATGTTTACACAACTTATTAATTTTGCAAATTAAGTTTTATAAGGTATATTCAAGTAAACCAACTAGCACACATAGTCCTAAATGTTTTAACTCTCATACCTATAGACATAATTTTAGCAAACTATACCCTAAAGGCATAAACAAGTAACACATAAGGCACAAATAATCGTTTAAATTCTTTTTCCCTTTTTAACAGCTCATTTGATCATGACAAAGAAATTTGACATTCTCTCCCCCTCAAACAATGTCCCGTTTTCTATTTAAAGAGCTGTAGACATTGTTTGAGAAGTCAAATGTATTTTGAAAAGTATTTTAGATGATGGAATGATTTTGTATGTGACAAAACAACAAATACCAAGATAAATAAGATTTCTCTTATTTATTCACATAGATGCACTGAAACGTACACTTATGGATATAGGAAGCACGGGTTGTGATGCAAAGTAATCACAAGCCTTTGCATGGTCATAAAGTAGACCATGCCCGAGAATAAATTCCCGTTGAGAGGCCAAGTTTTCTTTTTGAAATACTTGCCTTTAAGATGATGACCGGGTTGCTATCTGAAATAATAGCAAGCCATTTGGCATGTTTTGAAAACATTTGTAACTTCTGCTCGAACTTCATTTACAGACTTGTATCATTGTTAAATGACATTTCTAAGACCGTAAATGTTATCGATTTCAGAAGACATGCCATTGTAAAACTTCTTTTTGAATTTTTCTAATTTTTCTAATTTTTTAATTTTGTATTTTGTTTTTGTAAAAATTTATATAAAAGAAAATATTTTTGGTTTTTATGTTTTTAGAAAAAATAAAAATTAAAATGAAAATCTTTTTGTGTTTTTCTGATTTAAGTATTTACGTATGATACAGGATATTTGAATAGGTACCACCACTATTCATCAACTTCATCTGCCAATTGTTTCAGAGTATCCGGCGTAAAACTCCGCATTCCCAGCTTGTTGATAAGAAATTCAATTCTTTCTCGGCCAAGAGCTTTAGTGAAGATGTCCGCCAGTTGATATTCCGTATTGACAAAGTAAAGTTCGATCACACCATTCTCAACATGCTCCTTGATGAAGTGAAACCGGATGTCTATATGCTTTGATCTGGAATGTTGAACATTGTTGCAGCATAAGGCAATAGCGCTTTTGTTATCACAGTACATTGGAATTTTATTGAATCCAAAGCCATAGTCGGTAAGTTGTGATCTCATCCAAAGGACTTGAGCACAACAACCGGACAGCATATATTCAGCTTCCGTACTGGATATCGCAACGTTTTTCTGCTTTTAGACTCGACGAGCTTACAGCTATCACCCAAAAAAGTTAGTATACTACCAGATAGTACTCGACGTGTATCTTGACAACCAGCATGATCCGCATCTGCAAATGCTGTTAGTGCAAATGAAGAATCCTTCGGACTACAAAAGATCCCCGAGTATGGTCCTTTTAGATATCGAAAGATCCTTTTACTGACATTTAAGTGATTTTCGGTAGGCCGAGCCTTGGATACCGGGGCACCACATGCCATATAGCAAATTGTAGGTAGATCAGGGTCTATGGCTGTTGAAGCTAAAGGAGGGTGCCAATCATACCACGATAGTGTGTGGATATACAGCTTTCCCTTTCTTTATCCTCATCCAGTGTTGGACTTTCTCCACTGGGAGTATCCACTGGTTCACAAGATTCATAGCCATATTTTTTAAGTGTTCAAGAGAATATTTAGATTGGTTTATGAAGATGCCTCTGGGACTTGAGAAATTGTAGTCCTAGAAAAAATGAGATTTTTCCATCATCGACATCTTGATATTTTGCAAACACATTATTTTAGAAAATAGATCACACAGTTCAGGAGTAGAGGCAGCAAAGATAATATCATCGACATAGATTTGTACCAGAATTAGATCGTTGCCTTCTCTACGGATGAACAGAGTAGGATCCACTGAGCCTTTGGAGAAGTCATTGGAGATCAGGAATGAAGACAACATATCCATACAACGCACGTGGAGCTTATTTCAAACCAATACAAGAGCTTTCTTAGCTTTTTGTATACGTGGTTAGGTTTGTCTGGATCCACAAATCGTCCGGATGGCTAACATAACTTATTCTCGCAGATTACATTTCAGAATGCAGTCTTCACATCCTTTTGGTAGGCATGAACATGTTATTGTTGAAGCAGCAATCGCACTTGAGAAAAAAATTTGTATAGCCTCTAATCTTGCAACCGAGAGCGAATGGAACTCTTCGAAATCAATACCCTCTTCTTGACGATAACCACGGGGGAGGACGACCAATCCGAGCCATGTTTTCAAAATACCTCTAACTCATCAAGTTTAACCTTATAGATCATTAAGAGAGATAGACAAATGCTTTGTAGGAGGGGAACACGTTCCAAACTCCATCGTTTAAATTTCATTTGTAGTTCCTCTTGCATAGCTTCAATCCCAAAATGCTTGGGTTAATGCTTCTTTGTAGTTCTTGGGTTTAACTGATGTTAGGAAGGCATCATAGTAACAGAATAGGGCTTGTTCATGAAGTTGGAGTTGAGTGGAAACTGGTCTTTCAAGAGCACCGATTATATTCTCAAGTGGGTGATCCTTCATCCATTTGCTAGTGTGTTCAGAAACTTGATGATCGGGATGCACAATTGTATGAATAACGTCTGATGAAGATTGATCAGAAAGGAAACTTATGAGAATTGAGAATACGAAGTACGGACATACCCATATGTGCAACTTCAATATCATGATTATCTCTTCACATCATGGAGAAATAATTGGAGTTTGAGTTCCTTGTGTTGTATGAGGAAAAAAAGGTAGAGGTACTTGGTGATGGTGCATCTTGATCAACTGTAGTTGAGGAAGGTGAACCAGTTGATACTGCATGTTCAGGTTCAACTGCTTCAAGAATAGGAGCAATGACTTTTGGTGCATGGAAATCAACATTAAGTGACTCATCAAACATTGGTTGAAACAACAAATCCCAGTCAGATCTCGATGGTGGTACAAATGGTGTTGAAGGAGAAGGGTTTGGCACGAGTCCTGAACTGAGTGATACAGGAGTCATTTCATGAAGAGCGGGTCCTGAACTGCTGTGTTCAGAAGCCATCGCGGTCAGCTCATCAAAATCAAACGTGGAATCAGTTTCTATTATTAGTCTGGTACGTCTGTTAGTAAATCCGGAAAGCTTTCTTTGTGGGTGCATATCCAATGAAAATACCAATATCAGCCTTTTGGTTGTAACTTACCCAGATTTTCACTATCATTCGTTGGGTAACAAAGTGCACCAAACACATGTAGATAAGATAGATCGGGGGGTTTGTTGTGAAAAAAAAAAAATAAAGCTATTCTGGTGTTTTGCAGTCTGTCGACGGAAGTATCATGGAAACGATTTTGGGTTTAGCAGGCTTGTGGCACCGCTCTCGGCCCATAGAAATAAAGGAGCTTTTGCATAAATTAACATAGTGCGTTGTCTGACTTCAATTAGCGTGGATTTCTGTCTTTCTACAAACACGTTTTGCTATGGGAGCGTGCAACTGATGTTTAATGAGAGAAGACAACCCTTCTCTATATATATTCACGCAATGTCTGTTAACAAACTCCAGTTCCATTATCTGTTTGATGCGTGGACGGTTTCCTTAAGTCGTACTTGGGATCATCTTCAAAAATTGAACAATAAAGCTGGAGCTTCATCTTGTTGATCGCGAGCATTTTATACCCAAGTAAATCGAGAGTAGTCTATACCAACAAAATAACGAGGAATGTACTTCTTTAGTATGACACTCGCGGACACGCATTATTGGGGTGGACCCACATAGATTCATATGCAAACAGGTAGCATTTTTCTTGATTGTTTGTCTCTTAGATTTGGGTTTGTGGGGTTTCTTAGAACTTTTTGCCTAATGCACATGCAGAACATAAAGTGATCCTTTTCAATCTTGAGCTTGGGGATGGAGACCTCGTACAAGTCCATGTCTTGCAATGATGATTGATAGACACCAAAAGTTCAAATGAGAAAAGACGACGATGCCATAAACAAGACTTGGTTTTAGACGCTTTGACAATAGGACAAATAGGAGAGGATTTGCCATCATATTCCCAAGAGAGAGAGTATAAACGTTAATCCCTCGAGGATCCCTATCAATAAATCCCCTCCTTCTAGATTGCGAATGTAGCACGTTCCTCTTATTTATATCTGTGTTGACTGAAAAAAGCCACTTCAAGATTAGGATCAAAAGAATTGTCCCACAGAAAATAGATTATGCCAAGTCCTTAAGTAATACAACCCTTGATATAGTTACATTCCCAATCTGATAGTCTCCAAAAACATTATCTTTTGCAACTTGATCATTTCCGAATTTATGACTGTAACCCAAGATTTACCTGACGAAATGGTGGAGCTTGATGAGCGATCTCGGTCATGTGCTTTCGAGCAACCGGAGTCCAAATACCAGAGGACTATTGGTACAACTGTTGCAATCATCAGAGAAGTAGATGATATTGGTTTTTGTGGATCCCCTGGGATTTACTGGGTTCTCTTTTTGTTGAGCAGATCCATTGGTTTAAAACCTTAGGTTTGCTAACAGACTCAGCATTTTATTCTTTTTTAGGTTTCCACGTGGAACGTATACCAATTTAACCACAGGTTTGGGTGATTCAGAGTCTAGAACTAGTTGGTTTCCTGAAGCCTCATTAGTAGTGGTAATCCTAGTTTAAGGGCACGCATTTCATACAATAGTGAAGAGCCGACCGGTAGGCGTCTCCAAAATATTCCTATCTGAGTGAACACCTTTCCTGTGGTTTCCAAATTATATCCTTTCTGACCACACTTGTGGAACACCTTACTCTGTTGGTTTCACAAATATTTTCTTAGGTTTATTCTTTTTAGGTTTAGCACGAGATTTCACAACATTCACAGCATTAGAAACACACACATTATCAGAAGACATGCAATCATTACTGTTAACACCAACACAATCAGTATTATCTTGTTTCTTGAGATTCTGCACAACCACAGATCCATTAACATGAACAGTACCATTCTTTTTATTCAAACTAGATTTAACATTCCTAGGGTGAGCTTCTACTTTATTCTTCGAATTACTACTTGGTGCTTGCAAAATCCTATCTTTCTTTGTATTGCCTGAAGGCTGTGATCCGCTAGCACTAGTAGAAAGTCTTACTCCTGTAGAATGCAACACACGCTTGTTAGAAACTATGTTTGAAGTCGATGCTGGTTTTGTGTTTTCTGTGGATGTGAATGATTCGGCAAACCTAACTTTCTTGTCCGTTTTCCTCGGTATGACCTCAATTAATTGAGGTCCACAATTGTTGATGCTAGGGCATGATCTACTTATGTGTGAAAGCAAATCCTGAATGACTTTGGTATACCTAAAGGCAGACTCTAAAAGTGGATTCTTGAGATATTGGCCTTTTACTTGTTCAACTATATCCCTAAGGACCAAAGCTTTTCATGGGTATGCTTAATATACGAAGAATTGTGAGCAGTCTTTTGCTTCACAAATTTGTGTGTGATTGGTCCATGTTATCCTTAGACCACGTTGGATCAACAGAGTGGGTCACAGTCTCCTTGTTTATCTATCGCTTTCCTTTAAGTTTTCTCTAATAATTTTTTTAAGGCTGCTATGACCAACCTTGTTCCTGAAGTTTGCATTTAATCAGAAATCTCACCAGACTTTATATTGAATTGCTTGATTACGCATCACATTGTTCTTTTTGATTGAACTCGTTTTGGTTAATCGAGTCATAAAGTCGTTTATAAGTCTGTTTCAAATGCTCATTCTCTAGTAAAAAGTTTTGTCACTCTATGTTCACAATTCTATGTTAACTGTCTCTATTACTCCATGTCCAATTTTTGACTGAACCAACTCCACATTTCCTTTTATGTACTTAATTGCTCTTTTCAATTTGACAATTTACTTGTTGCGTTCTTCGCTTGAGATGAGGCTTTCAATTTACTTAATTCGAACACTGTGTAAATCTTGGAGCATTTTGATTTAAAACACTGTTTTCTTGTGAAAGTTTCTTGATTAAGTTGTGAAATTGTTCGGCTTCCAATGTGATGCAAATGTTTTTCAAGGTTGTACAAAACACTTGCAAAGATTATCGTAAGTTTCTTTATCACAATATCCTTTTCTTGACAAGCTCAGTATCGAGTTCCGAGACCTTTTTGACATCAGTCACATTTTTCAATTTGCTTCACAGATTAATTTCACAAACAGTCTTTACAATATCCTTATCAATAGCTTGTGCCAAGAGTCGTTCATTTTCACTCAAACTGGATTCATTTTTTTTAACTTCGAAAGTTCTGGATCCAAGGCGGATGTTTTCGAAAGCCTGTTCATTTGTTAAAGACTTTTTGGACATCAGCAAGTTCTTCAACAGTAATCGGTGAATTATTGAAGATATCTTTTAAATTTTTTTGATAAACGGAATGGATTTCATCTCGAAAACAAGCCTTGGTATGTTCGAAACCCACGTGCCCTCAGTGATACTGTCTGTGTTCTCTCTTTGACAAACTGATCAAAGCCAGTAAGATAGCGTTTTTAGCTCATTTTCAAAGCTTGTTTCACCATAACTTAGCCTGTAGGAGTTCTTTTGGAACCTCAACTATGACGGTTGTAGAAGAATGAGATGGGTCTAAAGCTGGGACCGAAGTCGCTTTCCAATAGGCCATGTTCACAATATAAATCAGTTGTAAACAAGTCGTTTGTAGTAAACGTTTTAAGAAATGCATATTTGATTGGTTTTGTGTTCACTTTATGTTTCGTCAAAACAATGGATCTTGTTCTTTCAAAAGCTTTTTTGAACGAAATCTTTTCTCTTTAGCTCTATTGTTTCATCAGAATCAGGAACCATAATAGTATCCATTTTAAGAATGGTATTCCCGTCATACAGCTTTGGCATTGACTCCCGAGCTTTCTTCAGACAGAAAGGTTTTTCAAAACCGAGAGCTTGTTTCGAGGAATGATCATAACAAATTTTGGATTTTGTCATCATATGAACAGTTTGTGCAGATTGACCTCTTTTGAAAAATGGATGTTGTCAAGTTGCTTAAGTTTCTTTTCTTAATCATTTTCATCTTTCAATATTCTGTTTTGTTCTAGTTATAAATCATTTTTGAGTTCAGTAACTGTTTTTCATCAAACAATCTTTTCTTGCATATGTTCAAAAAGTTTTTCTTAAAGACGTACAATACTCGTCAAACTGGTTCATTTGAGCCTGAAAAACTGGTTTCAACATTTTGTTGCTCTTTCAAATCTTTAATCTCTTCTTTATATCTGTAAATCTCGGTGTCAAAGTTTATTAACAGTGTTGCAATGCGTCATTTGGTAGTTATTTGTTCAAAACATAGACAATATCAGGACATCCTGTTTGAGCATGAAGAGTTAGAATTCTTGTAACAGTTTCCTGTTGTGTTTCACTCAAGATACTAAGAATAAGAATGATATTGCTATCAATGATTATATCAGTTTCTGACTGACCTCACAAATCATCTAGAATGTTCAGGAAGACATTCATAATATGCTCAATTTGATTGGATATTTAAGTCTTAGTTCAGATTATCTTGATTCTTAGTTGGTCCTGTGTCTCTCTCTTTCATGATGTACCTCAGTTGAGTGAATCTGAGCCATTCCTTAAGAGATTGGCCATAAGAGCAATCTTGGCTTGAATTGGTTCATCGCAACAGAGTCTATGCACCAGATAATCAGATTGATATAAGACACACATGTGGGTAATGACTGACTGAGGAGGTTGGATTATCTGGTAGTCCTGGATCTGCCCAAAATTGCATATTTCATCCTATGTTAAGCTTTGACATACTGGTTGCTGAGCTTGGACCAAACACTGTATCGTTAAACATGTGTCATCCCTTTTCCTCTTGGGCTTATTGCACTTGCTTGGCATATGACCCTCCCCATTTACAATTGTAACAAATACAGTCCGTTGTTTCCCTCCATGGTTGCTCCACTTGCTCAGGTCGTGATTTTTCTTGTTGTTTCCTAAGATAGCATAAATAGTTTGTCTCCCCTTGAACTCAGTTGCACAGTCACTTTTCCTCATAGATGGTAGCTTGTTGACCCGAGGGTTTGGACAAACATCCTTAGCTGGTCTGTTCGCTAGTTGGATACCGGGATTGTGACAACTAGGCAGTAAGAATGACATAATGATTGATTGCGGTTCATTGGATCTTCTCCTTCTGAAACTACTTGGAACAACGAGACTGGAGTCGGGTTGGGAAAATTCTGGTTGTTGCTGTTGATAGGTAGTGGGAGCATATTCCAATTGTGGGATTGATGGTTGTTGAGAATAACTGTTGTGTGAACGGTGGATTGATACTTCCTTGGTGGATAAGTATTTGAAAGAGGTGTTGATTGATTGGTTGAGAATTGTTGATGTTGATGTTGATAAGGTGTAACAAACTATGAATGCTGATATGGTGAAACGTGATGTTGAGGTAGAGATTGTTGGTAAGGGTTAGATGAGATTGATAAGTGGCTGAGTTAATTGATGAGATGCAACTAAAGAAGAGGATCAGGGTTGCGTTCATGGCCATCAACGAACTTCAATTGCATGTCGTTCATGTTGTTGCAGATGAGCATGAAGTTGATCAACATTTGTAGTGTGCAAGTCTTTGACCAGTTTAACATCAGTAACAAATTTGCTCCATTCATCAGGAAGTGTGTTTAAGAACTTGGTGTTCACTTGAAACTGCTCCAATGGCATCTTGTAAATGTTCATATCATTGAGTAACAGAGTGAACCTCAAATAGTACTCATGCAACGTCTCTCCTTTCTTGTAAGTGAAATTATCAAATTCATCATACAGCTTGCACCTAACGTTATTTGTTTGGTTAATGATGTTCCTTGTATCCAAACAGTTTAATCTTTCTCCCAAAAGATCTTTTGCCACACGATGTTGACTTCACTAAGAGCATAGATTTTAGTTGTTGCCTTGGAGAATGATGTTTATAGCTTTGATTCGCATTCTGCTTGACATGCTT
This sequence comes from Tanacetum coccineum, assembly GCA_026074375.1. Taxonomy (NCBI): domain Eukaryota; kingdom Viridiplantae; phylum Streptophyta; class Magnoliopsida; order Asterales; family Asteraceae; genus Tanacetum; species Tanacetum coccineum. The sequence goes on along the minus strand of BQNB010090866.1, from coordinate 17,278 downwards.
CAGCTGGATGTTAGATTAACATATTCTTTAGCCTTGTTACTCCGTCATTCAGTGATAGAAGGCCAAACAAGTGGTCCGTTTTCAACTAAGATGCAAGTATCATTATACATGTGGTTCTTTCATCATATAAGTTCCTTTCTGCTTTTCCATGATTCCATTAACAAGTGTTTTTCCAGATCGGTGGTTTGTTGTCTCCTCCAGCGAGAAGTGATTTAAATCAACAAAGACCCGTCATTGTGATATCAAAAGATTACAATTTGATCGGTCGGTGGTAGAAAGAAATTGTGTTTGATACGTGATTGTTGAGTCTTGAATTAAAACTACACGGGATTTTACAATTCTTGACAAAACCGGGAAGACAAGTGTTTGTTTCACGGGATTTTACAAGTCAAAGAAATAACCGTATAATTTAAAATTGAGTTTGTTAAGTTTAAACTAAATTTGTTTTTCACTGGTTCGATCCTCTTGTTCGATCGGCTAGTTCGAACCTCTCGTTCGATCCGTTAGTTCGATCTTCTCGTTCGATCGCTAGTTCGATCCTTCGTTCGATCCGCTAGTTCGAACCTTCGTTCGATCCGCTAGTTCGATCCTTCGTTCGATCAGCTAGTTCGATCCTAACTAGAAGTCGCTCGTTCGATTCAATCAAGAAGTCGCTCGTTCGATTCAAACTATGCAATAGCTCGTTCGGTCCTCTCGTTCGATTCACTAGTTCGAGTGTCTTGTTCGATTGACTCGTTCGATTCCCTTGTTCGGTCCACTAGTTCGAATCTAACTATTACGAAACCCAAATTTTCAAAACTCAAAAAAACACGATTTTTAATGATTTTTAGCAAAAAATTCTTGTACAACTAGTATTACTAACCCTATAGGAACAATAAAAATGAAAACTTTAAGGTTTTTAAGCCAAAAAATTTTTATCACTAATTTGCTCTTTGTAAAGGTTTTGAACACAAATCAAACACAAAAATCTAAACACACCACGCCATGGCTCTCTGATCCAATGAAGCAATACTGTAATCTTAAGATCAACCAAGAACAATAATTGAGATGTGGGTTGGATTGTTAGAGAAAAAGATGATGGAAAATGGATGAAGTATTATTGAATGTGTGTGAAAACAAATGGAACAACCAACCCTCTCCAAGACTAGGAGAGGGTGTATTTATACTACATAGAGGCCGGCCATGGGCTGGAGTTGGGCCACCCATGGGCCTTGGGCCGGACTAGATTACTAATCTAATCCTTATACTAACTACGAGCTCAAGTGATATTACAACTTTGGAAGTGACCGACACTTTTCGTGTTTCCAACACCTGTTATTAGCAGCAACTTGATTTGGACAATTTCCTTCTGGTTCTTGTGCTCTATTCAATCTAGGACAAGCTCACCTGACATGGTCGGTACTACTACACTTATAACATGCTCTAACAGTTGGGTTTCTAGCATTGACAGGGTTTACATTCCTTGGCACACCTCTAAAATCCTTTGCCAAATGACCCGGGCGGTTATAGTTGAAGCATGTGCGACAAGGCCCTTCGGGTGCATGGTAGGAGTTGCAGATGGTACACTTGGGCCAAGTACCTATATTCTCTCTTCATATAGGGTTTACAGTAGTAGAAAAAATATTCCCAGTCCTAGTCCTCTTATTATCATCCCTACCATTCTTATCCTTGCTAGTTTCCCCTACATTTCCTCTTTTCTCAACTTTCTTAATTGATCCATTTCTCACAGCCTCATCGGTCAGTGCACTAGAAATCTGCTTAATCTTTGGCTCCATTGCTACCACCATCCCATGGATTTGTAGAGCACTGGCCATAACATACCTCTCAATCATCCTACTCACTTAGGGGTACCAAATGAAGGGACTTAACCTCGCCAACTCATGAAACCCTATCTGGTATGCAACATGCTAGCCTTCGACCATTGTCGTGATTCCACAATTCAGATTCTAACTATTTGTATCTCATGACTAGAGAAATATATCTTGTATCACCATAAATGATCATCATTCCCATGAAATCCACTAAATTGCAACTTCTCGGCATAGCTTGCGGAACTGAGTAGTTTGGTGAGTCCCCAAACTGAACAGTTCTTTGCAGCCTGCAAAGGGTGATAGCCAATTGTATAAATAAGATTGATATTGAGAACACTAAACTATGAATATTATTGTATATGTGGAAATCTAAACATAAATAGTATTTGAAGAACAATGACATATAAACTCTTGATTTCTATTATCTGATAATATGATTTAAGATTACTACTATGAGATATGATTGTATTGAGATGATGAGATCTGTGTGTTATCAATGATCATCTCTCTAATGCCGTAGAGTTCCTTTTATAGACCAAGGATAACCCTAACAGGCCTTACAAAAACGCGTCTAAAGATAAATACATATATTTCCTACAATATACTCATACATATCTCTTAAAATGGTACTAACTTTTTGTACTAACTAGGTACTAACTATCTGACAGTACTTAACATTTTTTAACTTTCTCAGTACTAACTATAACTAGCTGGTAATAAAGTAAAGAACTAACGGTTCTAAGTTAGGAATATACTATTCCCAACAATCCTACCATAATACGTGACTGTTTAACTTGTTTAACATTCATGATTATTTTATTTATTCATATTGAGTTCTTGGAGGATGTACTCCAAACACTTTGTCAAATCTTGATCTTGATTCTTTCAATAATATTTGACATCTTTTGCCTATCCTTCTGCAACTCGTCTTCAACAGCACATCTTTTCAGCAACATTCAAACCTAAGTTGGCAATTGTAGTTTTTGGCAAAACTACCTGCCATAAACGGATTTGATTCTTCCTTTACAGTAGCTAGTTTGTCTTGGATAGGTCTCAACTATTTATTGAAAAGTATGGTCGAGTTATTACCACATACTAGTTTTTTGGTTAACTCGTCTCACCATCAACGGAATTGATTTTTGGTTCTTTACTAAAAAACCGTTTGCCCTTTTGGTCTAGACAAGCTTCATTTGCCATTATATGGTGCATTGATAACGCAGATAGTTTTTAGCAAACTATCAGCTATCAACAGATTTGAGTAGTCTTTACCAAGAATTGTTTGATCCTGGACTAGCCAACTCTTAACCATGAAGCAAGGTGAGTTGAAAACCTTATAATTTTTGGTAAATTGTCAACCATAAATGGATTTGTGAAGTCTTTACCATAAGCCGTTTGCTTATGGAATAACCAGTTCTTATGCTTATTAAGCATGGTGAACTGATGACCATTTGTTGTGTGGTGGTTAGCCAACACTCAAACCCTTCTCAATCCCATTTCTTTTTTACTCTTCATTCAGCTGTTGTTTAATGAATCTTATCAAATCTAATGCAGCAGTACTCTCTATCTCAACTTTTACTCCAAAATCAAGCATCCTTTGCAGCAAATCCTTGGAGAGAAGATACCTTCTTTCAACCAACATATGAATGACTGTCCCATCTTCAAGTTCTAATATGTAAACTCCACAAGCTTCATATAATCTCCATGTAACAATCTCCCAATTTTGTTGATTATTCCAAAAGTCACTTTGATCATTTTCTTCTTTTAAGGATTCCATCATTATCTTCAAATCTCCCCAAAGAATCAACTCAATTCTTCATTGTGACATTTAATGAGGACTGCTTCATCACCAAGGTCATCAAGGTGAAATACAATATTGCCTGTAAAAAGATATGAAGTACCTCCATGAGATAGTTGAATGCCCTGAAGTTCCCATTGGCTCTGTAAATAACAAGATAGTCTCCATCTGGTGATGATACCTTGTTCAACATCTGTAACTAACATATTTTCCTCTCATTATTTCACTATCTATGGCTACCTTTAAATGTACATCTTCAGACACTTTACTCGTGTTCATCATCACTATCATATATCTGGGTTGTTTGGTCTTTTACCTTTTCCTTGATGCATCTTTTTTGACCACACCTTTTTCTCTTCTTTGTACCTGCTCTGCTATATCTGTCTTTGCATTGGGTACCTTAGTTAAGACATCTTTCTTGACAAACTTCTTCTTCTTGTCAGGATCACTAGCTCCTTCATTCATTTCCTTAATCTTTCTTTCATCTCAGATAGAGCTAATAAATCAGTGAAAACTTTTTATCAAACTTTTTCACTTTTTCTATATAAACGCCTTTGGTATTTCTTCAAAAGTTTTATTCTTTAGGTCTGAGTGTTTCTTGTTTCCAACATGTTTCAAGTAAGTCATCATCTGACACCTGAGCTGAGTTCTTGTAGGTGGTCTATTTCTGATGGCAGCAGCTCTTTGTTCTACAAGAAACCTTCTTTGGGCTATAATTGTATCATGAAGGAATTTTGCTCTTTCTTCCATAGTGAACTGCTCTCTCTCTTTTTCTTGAAACCTTAATGCTAGAAGTCTATCAGCTTCAATTCTTGCTTTGATGTCATCAAAATCTTGTATAAGAGCAGCATTTGTAGCTTCTATCTTCAACTTACTTTTTTTTTTTCTTCTGATTCCCCAATCCTCTTGCAATTTCTTGCAATCTCCTCATCATGAGCAAGCATCTTAAACTTCTTTTCAGATTCATTGATGTCTTCTGATTCAGTGTCAGATTCATCCTCTTTAATCTTTTTCTTGCCCTTGTCTTTGGGATCAATCTTTGGAAGAGGCTTTAAAGTTAAGAGAGATCTTGTTGAAGTAGGCCTTGGTCTTTCAATATTCTCTATATCCTTCAGTTCAACTCCTTTCTCTTTTTCTCTTGAAACTGCTTTGGCTTGACTCATGTTGAGAAGAACTTGAGCAATAGTTTCATCATCTCCAAAAGTTGTAGGAGTAGGTGTTGGAGTTGTTGGAGTAGCACTTCTTCCTTCAGTTTGATCAACAGTACCTTCATCTGGTCTATCAGTACTATCTTTTTCCTTGTCGGTACTAACTTTTTGCTTGTCAGTACCTTCATCTGGTCTGTCGGTACTATCTTTTTCCTTGTCGGTACTAAGTGCATCTTCAGTACTAACTTCCTTTTCCTTCCTTTCCTTCTCTTCATGCACCACATATCTTGTCCTCCCCATTTCTTGAGCATCCTCAGTCTCCATATTGTCAATTTCATCATCATCAAGCTCATCAAAAACTTTATCTTTATGGACTATAGGTTCAGCCTTGGCAGATTTCCTCCCCTGTTTGGATACAGACTCCTTTTGCATCCATTTTGTCTTAAAGGATTTCTTTCTCGCCAATCTTTGCTTCAAGGATACACTCTTCATCCAAGCTCTGTGGTGTGTGATAACAGGTTTGGCTTTCTTCTTAAGCTTCTTGATCTGTGCCTTCAAGTGTTGAATTTCTTTGGCTTGATCTGTTACCTGTGTACACAAAGAGATACAAAGATCATACACACTTTGGAGTGTCATGCCACCCTCATTCCCTGAAAGGGATCTATTACTGGATGACTGACCTCCTTGATTCCCACCAGAATCCTCTGGAATGGAATCAAGAATATGAGTAGTAGGTGAAGGTTTAGGTGATGGGTCAGACTGAGGCTCAACATAAACTTCACTTGGGTGAGGAGGAGAGGTTGTAGGTTGTGATTCAGATGGTATTTTTGATCATGCATCCTCATCCTCTGTTGGTTGAACCAACATGTTAGAAAACAGAGGTGTGACTTTCCCTGAAAAATGTTTTCCCTTTTTGACCATAAAAGAGAAAACTTTACTAGTTAAAGCATTAATAGGGAAATGGTCTAAGGTAACAGTTAAATAAAGCGTGGATACATAACAAACTTTTTCTTTGCATCTAAGTGTTTAAGCATGCCATCAAAAATTAATTTAGAAAATTTATATTTTTGATTAGTGGTTAAGCAAATTATAGCAGTAACAATATTAGTGGGATGGGAATTTGATCCCAAGAGGTACTTTTTGAACTAATACAATGATTCATTGTATGAAATAGAAACCTCCATTGGGATGAAAACAAAGCTTTGTTAAATGTCAACACAGTTAAATCCCCCACATACCCCATAAGCTGTATAGCATCAAATATAGCCTGATTAGGGAGTGAGTCTATCCCATTAGCATCATCAAAAAGAAGATCACTTCTTATTGATGCTTCAGAGATAGACACAGGCTTGCCAGCTACTTTGGCAGTAATGTGCCTAACATTGTTGATTATTTTGGACTTAACCGACGTCCAAAACTATTCAACAAATGTAGTAGGAACTACTGGACTTACAATGAGAGCATGATGAATGGAACTTCGCGTAAGAAAATCAATGATCTCATGAAACTTGGCATTCCCACCAGTCTTCTCTAAATATGCTACCATATTGTGCTTAGGGCACGATTCAAGAACAACCATTAATTTCGAATGAGTGATCGTCGGTGAGAGAGAGATTAGGGCTTGTATAAACGAACGTATTTGAGAGTGATTACTTAAGTAAACTGTGCAATTGAGATGGGTTTTTATAGGTTTATGAAACCTAACTTTAAGGAAACCGTTTCAATTTACACTTTATACCCTTGGCGGTATTATTCTTCAACGTCTCTATAGCGGTACTAACTTTGCCCATCGGTACTAACTCTACACTGTCGGTACTAACTGTTGCCAACCAAAGAATGAACAATTTAGGTAACATCAGTGCTTCAGTACCATCTAAAGCTCTTCCCAATGACTCTCTAAATCCCAATGAACTTCCTGAAATGCATCACTTGTGGTTAAAATGTTTCTTCACACTGAACACTTCATACAAACTGTACAACCCATCATATTGCCTCCCTTTAACTAATGCAGCTTATGGATTTATCATCCCAATAGAAACAACCAAGAACTGGAACCTGCTAACATCAAATGCCTTGGTTAGAAGATCAGCTACATTGTCATCAATGTGAATTTTAAGCACCTGGATAAGTTTCTTCTCATAAGCATCCCTTATGAAGTGGTGCCTAATAGCAATATGCTTTGTTTTGGAATGATATACTGGATTCTTTACAATGCATATTGTGCTTTCATTATCAATGTAGATCTTTGTGTTCATGAAATTGAACCCATAGTCTAACATTTGATTTTGAATCCACAAAACTTGCCCACAACAGCTTGCAGCAGCAACATATTCTGCCTCTGTAGTAGAAGTAGCCACAATGGTCTGCTTTTTGCATTGCCAAGAAATAAGTCTCCTGCCAAGAAATTGACAACCTCCTGTTGTGGATTTCCTGTCAAGATTTGCTCCAGCATAGTCACTATCTGAGTAGGCTTCCAGGTCAAATGAGGACACTCTAGGATACCAAAGGCCCAGTTTGGGTTTGCCCTTTAGATACCTAAAAATTCTCTTGACAACACTTAGATGGGAGGTGTGGAGTGACCTGAAATCTAGAACGAAGCACAACTACCAAAACAATACATATCAGGCCTATAAGCAGTCAAGTACATTAAAGAACAATCATGTATCTATAAAGATAGACATCCACATCACTTGCTTCCTCATCCTTGACTAAAGGCTTCTGGGTCTCAATTGGTGTACTAGCAGTCTTAACATTGACAAGTCCAATTCTTCAGAATTTCGGCAACAATATTATCCTGACTTATAAAGATACCATCTTCTGTCTGTTTGACTTGTAATCCAAGAAAGAAGGTGAGCTCTCCCATAGAACTTATCTGAAATCTACTCTTCATTAATGCCTCAAACTAATCCACCACGATTTCTTTGTAGAACCAAATATGATATCATCCACATAAACTTGTACTAATATGATATCATGTTTGTCCTTCTTAATGAAAAGAGTTTTGTCAATAGTTCCTCTTCGGTATCCATTCTTCAACAAGAAAGTGGATAAAGTAGCATACAAGGCTCTGGGAGCTTGGTGTAAACCATAGAGTGCTTTCACTACTTTGTAGACCTTCTTAGGATACTTAGGATCTATAAAACCTGGTGGTTGAGACACATAGACCTCTTCATTAATTTTACCATACAAGAAGGTACTTTTCACATCCATTTGATAGACTATGAACCCCATGTAAGATGCAAAGGCTAAATAGATCCTAATGGCTTCAATTCTGGCCACAGGAGCAAAAACCTCATCATAATCTATCCCTTCCTCTTGCCCATGTCCCTGAGCAACTAACCTTGCCTTATTCCTAACTACAACTCCTCTCTCATCCTTCTTATTTCTGTAAACCCATTTTGTTCCAATTGCCTTCTTCCCATAAGGCAAGTCCACAAGAATCTATACTTTCTGAATCTTGAATTGCAGCAGTTCTTCCTGCATAGCATCAACCTAACTTTCATCTTCAAGTGCTTCTGAGATCTTCTTGGGTTTATTTTGAGACAAGAAAAAAGCAAATAAAAAATGCTGAAAGTCCTTATGATTATTTCTCCTTTGCTTTTGAATATAACTTACAAAAGCATGGGCTCTAGAACTTTTGGTCACTTTACTTCTTGTTTAAACTGCTGATTGTGGATCTTTAAGAATTAGAGTTGAAGGATGAATGGAGTGAATCCTTGATGTGGGAATAGGACTGACATTCACAACAGGTTCTAAATTTGTGAAATCAGCCACTGCGCCCTCATCATCATAAGATGAATTGGTAAAAATACCATCAGTAGGATTTTCATAAATTTCCTCAAGTGCAGGTATTTCTGAATCATCTTGGTCAGGATTGGTTAGATCACTATAAGGACTGGCGGTACTAACTAGTGTGCTAGCAGTATTAACTATGTTAGTACTGCTAGGTGTAGCAGCTCCTGCTTGTAGAAGCAAATCCTTAGTTTGTTGGGCAAACTCCTTCCTGAGAACTTCAGCTGCATCATTAGCATCCCGTTCTTATCATTTAAGCCTTTCAAGCTCATCCAAAAAGACTTAATCCTCCTTATCTACTAGCTTCCCATTTTTCTTTAAATCAGGATGTTTGTTAGGTGCTTCACCAGTATCATTATTAGACTTTTCACCTTCATTCTTTGCTTCTGAGCTCTTGACTGTTGAAGTATAAGAAGAATATATTGGCAGTACAAAGTAGTCTTGAGCAGGGTCAGCTTTCATTTTAGAATTTCCTGCATCAATATTATCTTTTATACCTGTACTATTATTAACTTCTTCTGGACCTGCAGTTTTGTTAGCTTGATTCTCTGATCTCACAGGCTTATAATTAATTGAATCAGTTAAATAATCAAGATCAAATAGCCAATTAGGTCATTTCCCTGCAACATTTGCTTTATTTTCTAAAAAGTTTATATGCAGGTTATCTTCAACTATCTTGGTTTCTAAATTGTATATCCTAAAAGCCTTGCTATTTAAGGAATACCCAACTAAAAACCCTTCATCATACTTCCCTTCAAACTTTCCTAGATGGTCAATGGTATTCACGATGGTCACATGGCACCCAAAAGGTCTTATATAGCTTATGATTGGTATTTTACTAGTTATAAGTTCATAAGGTGTCTTGTTTTGAGGCTTGGTCACTAATACCCTATTAAGGACATAACAAGCAGTACTAACTGCTTCAGCCAAAAAAGTGTTAGATAAAAATGAATCTGCTAGCATTGTTCTTGCATCCTCAATTAGGGTCCTGTTCATCCTTTCAGCAACTTCATTTTGTTGTGGAGTTCTGGCATTACTGTATTCCCTCTTGATCCGTTTTGACCCACAGAATTCAATAATGTCCCTTGATTGTAGTTTTATACACGTAAAATATTTATAAAATATAATACTTTTAAAAGAGTAATTAAGAAGATTACCAAGTTATCCTTGATAAAATTCACTCTCAAAAATATATATAATATAATATATAATACGTATATCAAACCGGGCAAGTATGATCACCCGGGTCGTTTCCCCAATGACTAGTGAGATTGAAACCACGTTTTCGTTCGGATCCTGATTTGAATGGAACAAAGATATTTTGGATAAGCTATTACTACTTAATTAAAAAGCAACAAATAAATGACAAATAAGCAAGTAAACCAATTTTAAAATCCCTAAAAATGTAAACTAAAATTTTACTAAATAAAGAAAAGTTGCCGAAAATTATTAAAAATAAAAGCCCTAATTTTTTTATCTTTTTATAAAAGTTTAATTAAACTAATTAAAACTTAACCCTAATTATTAATTAAAACTTAATAAACTTATTAAAAACTTAACTAATGGACTAATGATGCAAAAAGGAAAAGGACTAACGGGGAA
>BQNB010090865.1:0-27032 GCA_026074375.1 Tanacetum coccineum | reverse complement strand
TGTCCCTATTGTACATTAAGGAAATGAAATAAATAAGAAGAGTAGAATTAGAACAAGAAACTCCCTTGAGCTTCGCTTCTGAATATAATAAACCAACGGAGAAATCTAGAAAATCTTCATCTTGAGCAAGCTTATTTTCCCTATGATCACTAAAACAAACTAATAGCATAAAATCGTTCAAAGAAAAATATAAAAGAATTACAAACCTAACTCATTTTCGTAGGAATCACGGTTGCATTTAGCATATGCAACAAGCCTTTTAAACCACTTGGTGGCCCAAGTGGACGAGTGAAGTCTCTTGAGGGCTTCCAGAGAACATACCTACAAAGTTTATTTAGATATACAAGGTTTAGCAATGCTTTAAAACTTTATTTTAAGGTTTTTCAGAAAGAGGTTACGGCGTAACTCCGATGGTTACGCCGCGTCGTAATCTTGTGGTATTTTGAAATTTTAAGTTTATAAGTTTACGGCGTAACCATTGTAACACCCCTAAAATCGGACTATGCAGCGGAATGGTAACAATGAGGTGCTACGTCAAAGTACAACAATCAAGATATAGGAAACGACCGTAAATGGACGTTTAAGACAAGATTTTATTCGATGCCATAGCAAAATATCAGAGTTTACACATTAGGTCCCATATGTTTTAAAAGTCATAAACATTTCAAGTACATATTTAATTAAACAAAAGCTTCATAATACAAAAAGATGACTTGAGTTTTTAAAGATAATAAAAGTTGCATAGACTTTAGATAAAACACAGAATCCGTCTTCATTGATATCCGCCACGGCTCCCGTCCAATCTTCATACCCTAGGACCTGAAATTACATGCTAAAAGTCAACACAAAGGTTGAGTGAAATCATAGGTTTATCGGTAAAAAGGGTGGACCACAAGATCGAAGTAATAGTAGACTCTGAAACACATTCAGTAGTCCAAAACGTTTATTATTGCACTAAGCTCATGACCCCGAAGCCTTAACTAGATTTGTGCCCCAATCAGAATATAGGATGCTTGCCAACAACCTAACACCTCTCAATGTTAAATGCACCTTGATCAAACTAGTGACCCAAGGAAAGGTGGGGATTGTCAGTCCCGATAGATCTATCCACAACACTCGCGCTTACTACAATAGCAATTAACGGTTCATGATAAATAGGGACTTCACGGCAATAAGGTAACTTAGCAATAATATTCAGGCAGTAATCTGGATAGCATACACTTTGTAAACACTTTGAAAACACTTAGAAAAACACTTGTGTCCAATAGTAAAACAAGCAATGTAATTCACCCCGTAGATTTTGTAAAACAATCACGTAGTAAAAAGGGGGCTATGAACTCACCTCGAGTGAATGGTAATCAACAAGTATTCACAATAGAAAAATGCGTCACGAAGGAATCCGAAGGCAACCTAATCCAATATAGGTCGTATAAGTACTAAACACTTTGATTATTTATAGGTCGTATAGCTCATCATACTATCGTTCGGGCTATCATAATTAAGAGGTCATGTAGTGACGTATGAGGAGCTAGGACACTTTAAATCGTAAATCCAACAACTCGTCGATACGCCACCCCGAAGAGGCCTCATTATGAAACTCCCTAGTAATATAGTACTTTGATTAACTAATACCACATATAATTCTATATAGCTACATCACCATCTAATCGTTTTAGTGAAATCATATTTATAAAGTAAAAACGTTTATAAGTATACTTTAGTAAAACTGGCGTAACTTTCTCGTTTTAAGTCCGTTTCTTTCGTTTCTTACGTCCACGCCTTCGTATTAAGACGAGTTATCAAAATATAACATTTTCAAAATCTGAGTTTTCTGATGAATAGTGATTTTTACTGTTCATAACAGTTATATATTTATTTTTATAGATTTAGTTATCGTAAATCTCGTAAATGTCGTAACTTATTCGTTTTAACTCTGTTTTTAGCGATTCTTTCGAGCACGTTCTCGTAATTAAATGTTCTATTTATTTATGATGGTTTTCCAAAAATAAAGTCCCTGATGAACAGTAACTTTTTATAAAATTATTTTTATAAAAGTATTAATTATCGTAAACTTGTAATCGTCGTATCTCCTTCGTTATAAATCGGTTTTTCGAGTTTCTTACCTTTTTGGAATCGTCATGAGACATACTATTTTTATAAAATATAAAATCCATGCTTTGGATTTCGAACCAAAACAGCCCCTTAATAATAATTAGGTATTCATATATATAAACTTGTTTTATATACTTTTTCAACTTAATAAAATACCACAAGTTTTCCACAAGCCATTATACCATAATATATTTAACCACATAACACATGAATAAGTGTACAAAATTATAATCACAAGCAAAAATATGTTTTACATGTTTAAAAGCTTTCTAATGATGATTTCACTATATAGAACTTATATACACATAAAATGATAAATGTAAAGACATAAATGATTTTAGATAACCTTATGGTGATGTATGATGATGAGAAATATAATCTAAACCCTTGTTTAGATTAAAAATCATAGCTTGCAAGATCTTGAAACCCTAAACCCTAATCTTCTATTTTTCTTGCTTAACACTTGTAAAGACTTAACACTTAACCTAACCTTCAAACCATCTTAGTAGGTCTTAGATATGTTGTGTGTATGCTTGTTTAAGTGGTAGAAAAATTTGTATGGATTGAGTGGGAAGAGTGTTTTGAGCCGTGGGCTTCAAAGGAGAAAAAGGGAGAGAGTTTTGATCGGTTTTAACCAAGTGTTAAGTGTATGTTCGTGTTTATCCTCTAGTAACACTGTAGTATATATGATCTAGGCTCGTTAAAATATTTACAATATTGGTCAAGGAACACAAATGAGAGTCTTAAGGAAATTGTGGTCAAAATCACTAGCTGCTTAAATTTCTAAGTCTAAAGATGTGTACATTGCTAGCTAATAAAGGCTTATGTTTCTATGTCTCCTAAGGAGTGAATTATCCCATGATTTCAAGGATTGATGTCACTAGATATTTACTTGCCATTTATCTTGTATAAAAGAAAGAATTGAAGGTAAATGTGTGATTTAATAAGTTGTAAGTTAAATGTAAGTTGTATACTTGTATCAATTGTATGTCTTGTTTATTTCCTTTATGTATATGGGCGTCACATATGATATACTTAGGCAAAGTTTTATAAACTTTGATCATTAGAAATAATAATGGTTATTTGTTGAAGCGTATATTTATTTTGGTGGTTCCGGGTATGCCTAAATGTAATTTATCGCGAAACGTAACACTTAGTTTTTACGTAAAACGATAAAAACTAAAACATAATAAGTTAAATTATTTATTTATTAATAATAATATATTGATTACTTAACGTAAACTTTAATTTGTTGTGCCGTTACGCTAATTGTTGATTTTTAACTTACACGATTTAACTATATAATAAGAATTAAAAGTAAACGCGTACGAAAAAAAAATAATTAGGAAAATAGATGACGTCGTAAATGACCTGAAAATACGGAATGTTACAATTACCATAGTTTAATATAGTTTCATACGCAGGGACTAGAATAGGCATTATTGTATAGTTGCGAGGTGTATGAGCTATATATACCCCTCCAAGGCTTCTATGGAGGGGTTGAGACTTTTGTAACATTTACCATTTCTATTCTATAACACACACATTTGTTTCTCTCTCTACTCTATCTCTCTAAACATGACTATTACATGGTTTGAGTCTCCCCGACCACCGAATCTATGATTCTTTAAAACTGTCAATTGGTATCAGAGCCTTGGTTTCATTCTTGGGTCGGTTTACGGTTATGGTTCAATTGGTGGTCTCGATCTGTCACATTTGTCACGTTTTTTATGATTTGTTATTGATATGTCATGTATGTAATTTTCAGTCTCCACAGTCCAAAAACTTCATATATTCATTCTTTTGGGTCTCGAAATCATTTATTTTCAGATAAAAAAGTGTACTATTTTATTTTGGATAGATCTAAATAACTCATATTGTGGGCAGTATCTTTTAGGTAAAACTTTCATTACTAGTCTTTAATAAGCAGCTTTTGGGTGGTTTTTGGTCTCGGCTTATCTGGGTAAAACTGCTTAGTTCTATCATTTTTTTGTGGCTTAACAGCTTATTTTCAAAGCTTATTTTTAAGTTTTTGGATGTTTAATAGCGGTTTGGCATATGATTGTACCACTATTTTATTTTCTAGTCGATAACTTGAAATAAAACAAAAGCAAGTACTGCCAGGCGCCAGCGGTTTGGCTGTGGTCCCCAAACTTTGACAGCAGTTTGGTTCAAACCTCTGCATAGCGGTTTGCTTAAACCTCTGTGTAGAGGTTTGTCAACAGGTGGCAGAGGTTTATACTTTTTCATGGTTTGCCTAAACGAACCTCTGCCCGTTTGACTAGTCAACAACAGTTTGGTCTTAGAGGTTTGGTGGAAGCGGTTTGTTGGCAGCGGTTTGATTGAAAGTGACAGCAGTTTGTGTAAACCCAAGACCCAAACCGAGTTAACTCGGTAATTATCGAGTTGACCGAGTCAACTCAACTAAGTCAGCAGAGTCAAGGTCTAACTGCGAAAAAAGGGACAAAAGACTTAACAACAATGACTACTACCAACTACAATCAATTACAACTTCAACCATCACAGCTTTATCAAATCCACAAACTATTCTTAAAACCCATCGACACAACATCCCATACAACAAAATAATACATCTAATCCTAATCTCACCCCCCTCATCTCAATGATCCCACCTCTACAACCATACGACAAGACTCGAAACTAAAACATTAATGATCTCAACCCTCTTTTATTCTCGTGTTATACAATAATTGATATGACCTTACAAAGATCAAACACGAAAAACAAAACATCATAGATTTGTCTTTGATTTATGAAAATAAAGAAAGATCACGAACAAGATTGTTCATACTCATTCTTTGTTTCGATTTGGAAATCACATAACGTAAAGGATCTCATATTCGTGTTGGGGTTAGAAAACCAAACTTTTTAAGATTAAACACGATCTCCTCATTGATCTCTGAAAGGCATAACCTTCTCGTTTTATTTTCGAAAATAAAGAACGAATGATAACACATTTGTTTCATTCCTTCTTTGATTCGTTCAAAGAAACACAAAACAGAAAACACTCAACCCTACCTTCGATCCTTTTTATAAGATCTTGAAGCTCTTGAAGCCGTTTCAAATGAAGAAGCAAAAAGGTTGATGTGTGTTGTGCTTCGTGTATGAAGTCGAGTAAAAAGTGATATGCTTTAAGGAGTTTCTTTATCTGTGTAAACCCAATGGTCAGTGGTCTTGATTGTTGATATGGTTGTGATATGAATTAAAGTATGGATGTAATTTTAATTGTGGTGATATAAGGTCGAGGTAATATTGATTCGATTATCTTTTGTGTATAAGAGAGAAGCAGATCGGTGGAGAGATAAGGTGAGACTGGTGATTATGTTTAGGGTTACTAAAAATTAGGGTATTATATCATATTATTCTCTTATTATATTATATATATATATATATATATATATATATCTATATATATATATATATATAAAATCCCTATGGTTAAGAGTTGAAATATGGACATAAGGCCGTGTATTGCATCATAAAAAGGTTGGGCCGATTATGTGTATTGAAAATATGGGCCGAGTACATGTAATGGATAGACTGCTGTTATACTATTGGGCCGGTTATTTAAACAATGTTTATGGGTTGCTGGGTATATATGATGATTGGGTTGCTAGTTGGGATTTTCGAATGAGCCATTATAGAACGAAACACGATTTATTGTATGTAATGGCTTATACAAAATTTTGTATAAATTTCATATAGTAAGTGGTTATCGGTTACATGTGAGCTTCGTTTTGCAAAGTGACAAGATTATTTTTAGAGACCGGGGATCGATCGTTATAAAGAATCATGAAAACTAATTTTTAACGTCTAGTTTTGGTATTAATTTTTCTAAGTGACTACGGAGTTGATTGAGTATCACTTATTTGATATTGAAGTTGGAATTCACGGAGGTGTGTGCTTATTTTATCTTGAAGTCAGGGTTGGTTGGATGCATGACTTTCAATGATAACTTGCTCGTGCTTAAGATTTAAGTTGAATACTTGGTTTATCTAGTTTCCAGAAGTCGGGGTGGATGGTTGAAGACCTGGATAACTATCACTTAAAGGAGTTACATTATAGTACTCAGTGTCACACGCTAAAGACGATGTGTATTTTTTCAAGAGATGTTGTACTTTTTATGCCTCTTAGTTGAGAGTATTGAGTACTTAGAGATTTGCTTGGAGCACAAATTCTCTACACCGTTCTTCCAACATCAGTGCAAGCTTACGTCACAAGAACCGGGAATTCTACTTTAGTTTCAAGTATGGTATATCAGGTTTACTCCATCATTGGTCACTTCAAATAGCCTACAAAGGGGCTGGTAAAAAGATAGCCAGGAAGAGTTTATGAGCAGAGATTTGATCAACAGTTGATTCTCACGAGATACATTTGAGATCATTTCATTCTTCTTACAAGATTTCAAGTATATGTGCGTACAATGTTTTGCTGATTCTGAGGTATCAAAACCAGCAAGGGGGAAGGCGACATACATCTGAACGCACAACGAGTACACGTGATGAACTTCATACCTTTTTCTTATATTAGGTCATTCCGGGAAGACAAATGTCATAACCGCAGAGAAAATTAATGTTTTAACTTGTGGCTTTTGGTGTATTATTCCAACTACATGGAGGAAGAGATGTAAGAAACAATTTCTGATGATAAAAGATGTACACAATGGTATGATGATTCCTCTAGATAGTTGGTATCCTGCAGGAAGAAATGTGTTCATCCGGGACTTAGTTGAATTTGATGTTATCATTTCGACTACTTGGAGGGTTTAATTATCTACATCCGGGACTTAGTTGACTTGGGTGTTACAAGAAATATCATCATTATCCTGAAGGAAGGAATGCACACGTCCGGGACTTAATTGACTTTGATGCTACGATTTTGACTTCATGAATGGGATAGAGTGTGTACTTCGGGTTTTTGGGCTTCATACAATGAGACTGGTTGCATCTCTTCAACTACATGGGGGAAGAGATATCTTGATACTTTTGGTATGCATTACTTGAGCTTCTGGTGGGAAGAAATGTGAGAAAATGTATTCAAGCGTGAAAAGATACGTTGCTAATCCAGTTAATGTTTCCCCAAACAGTTAATCACTAAGCTTATTATCAAAGGAGCAATATTTGATGTGGTTTGCTACTAATCCCCCTGTGCACTTAATTATTCTAAGCTTGAAAGAAAGCTTTGAAACTGCTCAAGAGATGATTGCTTGTTTGGAGAGAAGCTTTGAAAGCTTCTAAAATAAAGAATATGTGGCATGAATTAGGGGGGAAGCTAATTCAGAAGCTTCTCTTTAAATAAGAAGTTTATGGGTTACTTAGTTCATGCCTACTATAGTATTTCTCCTACAGGGTACTATAAAGATGATTCACGTTAGAGTGCAGACTTGAAGTCAAATGAAAAGCATATTCTAAAAAACTTCGACATGACCAGAAGTGCAGGAAAATGAAGTTTTTCAAAACATGCAGCTAATTCAGAAACTTCGAGATGACCAGAAGCTTATGAAGAAAGTTGAGCCTTCAAGTTGATCAAAGGCCACTGAAGACATCATCGGCATTGGAAGCTTCGTGGAAGTTTTTGTTCTTAATCATTATGTACTTGTTAGGAAAATATTATAAGTAATTCTGTATATCGTCCCATGGGGGAAGATTGTTAGAATTTCTTTTTATGTGACGACATTACGGAATTACCATAGTTCAATATAGTTCCATACGCAGGGACTAGAATAGGCATTATTGTATAGTTGTGAGGCGTATGGGCTATATATACCCCTCCAAGGCTTTCATGGAGGGGTTGAAACTCTTGTAACATTATCATTTCCATTCTATAACACACACATTTGTTTCTCTCTATACTCTCTCTCTCTCTTTAAACATGACTATTACATGGTTTGAGTCTCCCCGACCACCGGATCTATGATTCTTTAAAACTGTCATTAAGCATCATTTTATATCATCTTTATAGATTTGTAGTGTTAAAAGTTGTTTAAACATTAGTTTTAAAAAACCATAAATCTGTCTAGAAAATGGATCTACTTGTGAGCTTGTTTAACCACTTGAAAAAAACCTTTTTGTAAATTTCTTTTCACCACAATGGACTATAATGTCTTAGGTAGATTTTTGTACAATTTTATAAATTATGTAATTTTTTAGTATTTTCAAAATTTTTTACAAGAGAAGTTGTCAATCAGCTCAAGCTTTTGCAAATGTGTCTTGAAACATTTATTTGGATATCTTAAACTTTAAAACTCGAAAAGTGGCCATGTAAATTGGAAAGTTAAGACACAGGCCTAAATGTGAGTTGCTATTTCGGAAGCCATACATGTTAAGAATCGAGTGATATTTTTCTTGGTCGTTTAAGTCCCCCCCCACCCCCCCCCCTTTAGGGTAGTTTTCTGGACTACCGACTAATTTTTTTTGCCTTAGTATAAAAGTGTATACTTGTTGTTTCTAAGTGTTTTCACATGTGAAAACTTTATAAAACCACCCTACAAGTTTACATTGGTGATAAAACTTTATAAAACTCATATGCATACAAAACATATCGTATTGTACCTAAGGCGTCTTATTTAATTAGGTCACGGTTAGGACACATTGTTTCGTTGAACTTACGTAATAATTCCGTTGACAAAACTTTGTTGAGGTGAGTTTCATAGCCCAATTTTACTTGTTTAATACTCGTTTTGAAATAATTTGGGGTGAGAATACATTGCTCGTTTTTACTTATTGACACAAGTACTTAAACTTTTACGTATTGCCTAAGTTACTACTGCCATGAAGTCCTATTTATCATGAACTATTAATTACTTTGTAAGCACGAATGTTATGAATAGATCTATTGGGGTTGACACCCTCGTCTGGGTTTGCAGGGCTTACTTGATTACCATATCAAACAGATGCATTTCATTTAAGGTAGCACTGGTGTTTTGGCAAAACATCGATTACAGGGGCAACATACATTCTTGATTACGTTAAGGGTTCGGTGTCATGAGTTTAGCGCAATAGTAATACTTTTTGGTGATATTGTATTTGTTATAATAGTCACACCTGGAAATCTTATGGTCCCGTTGTTATAAAATTCAACATATGATCTCACCAACTTTATGTTGACATTTTAGCATGTATTTCTCAGGTTCGTAACTCGCGTTGTCTTGGTTAGCACGTTGGAGTCTCATGTTAGAGTCACCCATATTTCTTGCATGAAAATTAAACGTTTGATTGTATTTCAAAACCATATTTTATCTTGATGGAAAACTATGGAACTTGTCTTGTTGGAAACTTTATTTATTAAATGAATCACACGATGTATTTTGAACGACTCATGTAGAGGTCGTTCTTTATAACTTGTGACTTTGTGCAATTAACGGCATGCCTCCATTATCTTCCGCTGCGATATTTTAGGGGTGTGACAGATTAGTATCAGAGCCAAGGTTATAGAGAACTATGTTCCATTAGTAGGCCGAGACTATAACCATTGCATCATAAACATTTCGCGCGTTAAATCACTAAACTGTTATACATGCTCATTTACTTTAGCGGTTTCTAAATCAATACTAAAACCTTTTCTAGACATTGTGAGTGATACATTTGATAAGATCGATTTAAGCTCAACTAGGATTAGTTTTACAGATAATATTGAATGCACAGCGGAATAATAAGAGAGCAATATTATCAAACAAGGTTTTCTTCATTGAACGTTTCTTTATTACCCCAACTATAACTTGGGGCTACACCAACTAATTATGGTGTACTAACTAACTAACTAACTAGATAACTAACTACGGTGTACACACACACACCTTTACTACTCGACTCTCATCAGTCGATGATTCTATGGATGGATCTGTAAAACCATATATCTATGATCTCTTTATATAGGGAGAGATCATGACTTACAAAGGAAGTTAATAAATAGATAAGGAAACTATTTAAATCACATTAAATATTTTCCTAATCTATTCTTGTAAATTCTTTGTGCCCCAAATCTTCATTAATTCTTCAAAATCTTCCATCTTTGTAGAATTACATAGTTGCCAGATTTAGTTCTCTTGTTTCATTCTTATATTTATTTTGTCTCATCAACTCAAGAATCCCAACAATCTTCCCCTATTTGATGATGACAACATTAATGCTATTAATTATCATTAAGTCCATCATTAAGTTACATCTTGTAACTTCCCAATCTGTCGATTAAGTCCTTCTTGTTTCATTCTTTTGTTCTTTTGTCTCATCAAATCTATAATTCCCAACAATCTTCCCCTATTTGATGATGACAAAACAAACAATGTTCTTGCACGAACTTCATCATAAAGCCTAAGCTTCCCCTGAAGTTGAGATGTAATCATCTCCCTGAATGAAACAATGCTTCCCCTTGACTTAAGATCTTCTTGAACATGTCACCACAATACAAAGTTGCAAATCACGAATCTTCTGTAGTCTTCTTCCCCTTTTTGTAATCATCCAATAGGGGTCTTGTGTAGATACGCAACTTGTGAACGCTTCCCCTCAAGTGGTGCATGTAGATGGAAAACATTTAAACAATAAGCTTCCCCTGAAACCCATATGTTTACCATCTCTTGAATCTCGAACTATGTAGGCTCTATGTAATGATTACTGATGAAGAAAACTGAGTATAACAAATTTGTTGAAGAAGTTGAATTTCCCAAACTTGTGTCTTATGTCTTGCACTATCCACGTGACGTCGAACTTATAAGTAAATCTATGAAATATAAGTAGACCGCAACCTCTTGACAAAATCCTCATCTATATGAGACACTGAGCACAACAACGTAACTCCTTAAAGTGATAGCAAGTGTGAGCATTAAGCACCATAAGAAAAATCACACACCCTTGCTAGATTCGTCAAGTCTTCGTCACACCATTGTAAGCACGAACAAGTTATCTTAAAAGCCAACCACAACTTTAAGATATGATAAGACACGCACCTGTGAAACTCAACTACGACATCAAATAAGCAATATTCGATTTTCCTCATAATCACCTCTTCAATAAATCTCCAAATACGAGCCATTATTATCTTCCCCTTAAACGAAGCATTTGAGATTCAAATCCATCCAAAAATATGCACTGTACGATATCGTCTTCACATAATAACAATACTTGAAGATCGTATTGCATACCAAAAAGGTAGAGAGGACGATCATAAAGATTGTTATAGCAATTTAACTCCAAAACCCCATAAAACTTTTACCACAAATCGGTTTCTTGAAATTTAGGGTTTTAGGGTTTCTTCAAAAACCTTGTAATCCTAGATCGAGAGCCACCAGGCTCTGATACCACATGATAAGATCGTTTAAACCCATCTAGGATCGTTTTACAAATAACATCATAAACATGCAGCGGAATATAAAGAACAATGATGTTATTAAACAAGGTTTTCTTCATTGAACGTTTCCCTATTACCCCAACTATAACTTGGGGCTACACCAACTACTATGGTGTACTAACTAACTAACTAACTAACTATGGTGTACACACACACACACCTTTACTATTCGACTCTCATCAGTCGATGTTTCTATGGATGGATCTTAAACCTATGAGTCTGTGTCTCTTTATATAATAGAGACCATAAGACGTTACAAAGGAATTCTAATAAAACACATTAATGACATTAATTATCATTAAAACACATTTATATATCATAATGTTGATTTTGTAACTTCCAATCATCATTAATGTTTTAGTCAAAGTCCAACATATCATATTAAGTCCTTCTTGTTTCATTTATCTTCATATAAGCATATGTAGTTTTGTAATCATCAAATCTTAGATTCCAACAATTTTTAATCCCTTGACTTTCCAAATAATAATATATATAACTTTTATATTTTATATTCTTTTATTCTCATAACTTTCCATATTTATAACGATTAGATTTCTGACGTCTCAAACGTTATATTCATTTGCTCGTTTAAAGATTTTCCAACCATTTGGATTTGTTGGGAACGTTTCGAGGACTTCGCAGACAACATGCGTGTTCTTATATTTCTTTGTGTTTACACTCTTATAAAAATGGATTTTGATGATTGTTTTAGGAAGTATATATGAAATGTTTCTATTAAAATACTCAACCATGTGGCCTACAATTGTTTTTTTTCTGTTTTCATAACTTTTCTAATCGAACACAAAGCAGTGCTTCAGGGCACTGTTGCGGCTTTCTTTTTCCTCCCTATGTATATCCCTTATATATTACCTGATTCCTGCATACTTCCTTTACATCTAGACTTTGCAAGGTGTATCTCCGGAAAGTATTTTAAAATCCCCCCCCCCACATGTATTTATAATAGAACCCCACCTGGCAATTTTTTCTTTTACTCTTTTCTGATTCAAATCGCAGCCAAATTGGGTTTGACAGCCATTTGTTGTTAGTGTCTTCTTCTTGTCACTCACGCACCCATATTTATTTATATCAGGTTTTTTGTGTTACATCTCAAGGTTCTATTCTTAAAAGGCAAGTCGTGTACACGTTCATGAAATAGCCGAGGTTTGGTTAAAACTACGAAAGTAAGATCTACTTATGACATATTCATTATGGTGTGTCGACTTTACTGAGGTCCAAGCTTGGCTGATGCGGTGTAGAGAGAAACAGATGGTGGTAGGGGTCGAACCTACACTGGTTTGCCTACTCCTCTAAGCCGACCGCGACCAACTTAGTTCTTGCATCAACGAAACTTGAACTCGACGTTTAGTTTACTTATTGTTCTTAGAATTTTAGTTTGTGAGACATTTGTTCATGTGGTTCATCTTTTATATACTAATAGTTGGCTTAGTTACTGTTATATTACATGTTGAATATCTACTATACCTTGTATGCACAGGTGATGGTTTAATACTGTTTAGCCATCATTTTCTTTTGCATAATATATTAGTGATCTTACTATTCCCTTCCATTTGAAATTTTGTTTTCAGTTGTATAATAGTATCATGTGATAGAAAATTTTCAAAATAAGAAAATAGGTTAGGGTAGTGTGTAGGATTTATAATGGATAGGTGTTTTCGCATTATATATGGGTTGTTATATGTATTTATATTGTTTATATTGATTATTAGGTTTTTATATTGTTACATATGATGTATATTTCTTTGATTTTGTTAAAGGTTTTTTATGGTTATTAAGTTACGTAGGTTGGTTTTAAAAGTGATACAAGTAAATGGCCCGTTTCACAAAAGTGAGATAAGTAATCATTACGCGTTCTAAAATATCCTTTTAGACACAAAGTAATAATGGTGATATTCGCGTGCAAATCAAACCTTCCATGACAAAAGTAATGCATGACGATCATAAAATGACTTCTCGTTGAAATTAACGGTAAATTTGCAAACTTGCAGTACATGACTTTTACTTAACGAAAAGGGAATCAAATTTTTTTTACGGGGTGCCACAGCCTCCCCAGGTTAGAAGATTTCACCCACAAAATCAAGACGTTGTAGGAGTTGGTGGATTTGCGAACAAGTGAGGGTACTTGCTCTTGAATTGGTCCTCGTGTTCCCACGTGTATTTCGGACCTCTTCGTGCATTCCAACGGACTTTAATGATGGGTATACGGCTTTGCTTGAGTTGTTTGACCTCGCGGTCCATAATTTCTATGAGTTCTTCAACGAAGTTGAGTTTGTCGTCGAGTTGGATTTCCTCCAGGGATATAACGAGAGTGTCATCGAACAAACATTTCTTTAAGTTGCAAATGTGAAACACATTGTGCACTCGACTAAGCTCCTGGGGTAATTCCAATCGGTAAGCTACTGGACCAATCCTTTCTATAATTTGGAAGGGTTCACCAAATATAACGAACCGGCTGTATTAATATCTTTCCACGTTTTCTGTAAAGCATTAACCCTGCCAGGGCACATACATCCTTGAGCATAACTTATCTCCAACTTCAAACTCAAGAGGGCATACGCCCTGCTTGTCAGCATCGCTCTTTTGTTCGATCCAGTGCAGCTTGCATGTGATTCCTAACGCCTTGAAAATTTTTCTTTAGTCTCGTGAATAATCTACGGTCCTTTGGTGAGTTGTTCGTATCCTAACTCAGACCAACAAACAGGAAGCCTAGCAGTGTCGAACGACCACTTCCTTACTGTAAAGTGCTTCAAACGGTGCAGCTTTAATGCTCGTGTGATAAATATTATTGTATGAGAATTTTACTAAGGGCAGATGGCTATCCCAACCATTCCCGAAGTCAATCACGCAAGCTCTTAGCATGTCCTCTAATGTTTGAATGGTCCTCTCACTCTGACCATCGGTCTGAGGATGATAAGCAGTGCTCAAGTCCAACTGCGTACCCAATGCTTTATGCAAAGATTTCTAAACTCTCGAGGTAAAATGCCTATCACGATCGGAGATGATTGACACCGGTATTCCATGTCTTGCTACAATCTCCTTCATGTACAGCCTCGTCAATTTTTCTGTCGAATCTGTCTCTCTCATTGGCAAAAAGTGCGCAGACTTGGTAAGACGATCAACAATGACCCAAATCGAATCGAATCCTACTGCCGTTTTGGGTAGTTTGGTGATGAAATCCATTGTTATTTTCTCCTACTTCCACTCTAGTATATCGGGTTGGACCAATAAACCAGAGGGCCTCTGATGTTCAGCCTTGACCTTGGCACAAGTCAGGCATTTACTGACATATGTGGCGATGTCAGCCTTCATGTTTGGCCACCAATATAACATCTTCAGGACATGGTACATCTTGTCAGATCCTGGATGAATAGAATACTTTGACTTATGCGATTTGTGCAAAATCAAAGATCTCGTGTCACCGTAACATGGTAACTAACTCCTATTATCCAAACACAATGTTCCATCGGCGCGGGCTTCTAACTTCTTTAGCATGCCACTGATATCTTCTGCTTCAATGTTTTAGATCTTGACTGCTTCCCTCTAAGCCTCAAGGATTCATGAGGAGATGTTCCTAGCAATGGTCATAACACGCTCTTACTCGCATACGGTTCGATCCTTTC
Organism: Tanacetum coccineum; assembly: GCA_026074375.1. Lineage (NCBI taxonomy): Eukaryota > Viridiplantae > Streptophyta > Magnoliopsida > Asterales > Asteraceae > Tanacetum > Tanacetum coccineum. The sequence goes on along the minus strand of BQNB010090865.1, from coordinate 11,919 downwards.
CTTTCGGACTCAAGCATTGCTACTTAATTTGCTTTCCCAAGGTGATAATGAATTTCGCAATGTATCCTTAGGAGCTCTATCCATCTGGTTGCCTCATATTGAGGGTCCTTTTGTCTAGGATTTGTTGATAGGACTTTGTGGTCGGTACATACTACACACTTCATGCCATATAAATAGTGTCTCTAGATCTTCAGGGCGAACACTACCGCTCCTAACTCCAGATCATGAGTGGTGTAGTTCTTCTCGTGAATTTTCAGTTGTCTGGAAGCGTATGTAATAACCTTCATTCTTTGCATTAGTACCGCACCTACCTTTTATGGATTGCATCCGCATAGTACACCAATGAATCTACACTGCCTTTCGTAGTGATAAGATAGGTGCTAGCCATAGTTGTGATTCAATAGTGTGGAAAGTTCTTCATGTTCTTCACCCCAAATCGACATCTTCTGGTTTCTTCTGCGTATAAGCTCAGTCATGGATTAGCTATTTTGGAGAATCCTTCGGTGAATCTCCTATAGTAGCCTACAAGACCTAAGAACAGGCGAATCTCCGAATGAGTGGTTGGAGATGCCCAATTCTTAACAGCCTCAATCTTAGCTGGATCCACGTGAATACAACTGCTATCAATCACGTGACCAAGAAATTTTACTGTATAGATCCAAAATTCACACTCTGGAAATTTGCATCGTTCTTCTTCTTCACAACCCAGAATAGTTTTCAGGTGTTCCTCGTGTTCTTTCTCATTGTGGGAGTATATGAGAATATCGTCGATGAATACAATCACAAACTTGTTCAAGTAGGGTTTGCACACACGATTCATGAGGTCCATGAATACCGCAAGTGCGTTGGTCAACCCAAAAGGCATAACTTGGAACTCATAGTGTCCGTATCGTGTTCTGAAAGCAGTCTTGGGGATATCTTCTTCTCTAACCCTCAACTGATGATAACATGATCTTAAGTCAATTTTCGAGTAGATGTTGGATCCTTGCAACTGATCGAATAAATCATCGATTCTTGGTAAGGGGTAACGATTTTTCACTGTAAGTTTATTTAATTCACGATAATCGATACACATTCGGAAAGATCAATCTTTCTTTTTGACAAATAAGATTGGTGCTCCCCACGGAGAGGAACTTGGTCTTATAAAACCTTTGTCAGAAAGTTCTTTCAGTTGCTCGGCTAACTCCTTCATCTCTGCAGGTGCAAGACGATATGGTGCGCGGGTAACAGGTGCAGCTTCGGGTATTAACTCGATGTGGAATTCTACTTGGCACGTCGGGGGTAATCCTGGAAAATCTTCAGGAAATACATTCGGAAAATCTCTGACTACAGGCACATCTTCAATTCGCCTTTCTGGAATTTCAATTTCCTCTTCCTTTATCATTTGAATCTAGAACGCTTGACATCCTTGGTCAATGTACTTCTGCGTCCTGATGCTCGAGATGACTTCTAATCTCGATTGTTTTAACTACGTTCACTTTCGACTTGTTTATGATCAGCTTTTCATTTTCATATGGTATATATGATTGAAGATAAACAATAGAACAGATGTACTTCTCATAACACACAACCTTCATTTTGGGGGGCGGGCGGGGGGGGGATGTTCGGCCATCCAATCCATTCCGACGATGACGTTAAAACTTCCTAGTTCTATAGGGAGTAAATCGATTTTGAATAGGTGATTTTGCAAGTTAAGAGTACACCATCTTAAAATAGAATTTGTGGTTAGCGACTTTCCATCGGCTAACTCCACACTATAATTGATGTCTAGGGTTTAGGATAGAGGTCTATTATTTACTGAAAAGATATGGACACGAAGCTTCATATCCGCACCAGTATCAAATAGCACCGAAGCATAAACATTATTGATCAGGAACGTACCATTCACCACGTTGTTATCTTTCACCGCAGCTTCAGCACATAGGCTGTATACTCTGCCAGGTACTTTGCGTCCTCCTTAAGTACTGGTTGATGCTTGGTTATTTCCCTTAGGATTTCCTTGATTCTGCCTCTGATTGTTCTGAGGATTTTGTTGGTTGCCTCGAATTTGATTTCCACGGCCTTGACTTCCATTGTTCAGACACTTGTTCTTGTAATGCCCTTCTCACCACATCCAAAGCAAGTAACATCACTTCCCTGTCCTCCTTGGCTTCCGGGTCCTCTTTGGCTTTCGGGACGTGGGTGGGGCTCGCAGTCTTTTGACTCTTGTCTGCCCTTCCATAGTTATGACAAGTAGGAGGGCATACGTCAGTGTGGTGTCGTCCACACTTTCCGCAGTAAGGTAATTTGCTAGCGTAAGAACCTTGCCCAGCTGTAAACACCCTTGCTGTCTTTGTACGTTTATTCGGATTGAGATTACTAGTGATGTTGGGGTTGTTGTTGTTGTTGTGGTTTTCGTTCCATTTCCTCTTGTCACTAGAGTTTTCTCTAACTCATTGGACTACTTGGTACATCAACCCTTGAGCCATTTCAATTGCCTCATGCAAATCTACTGGTTTGGATGATGTTATGTTACCCTTGATGTTCAAAGGTAGACCTTCGATGTAACGTTCCAACAATCGGTCGGGGTTGGGTACCATCTCAGGACATAAGAGGATGAGTTCTTGAAAACGTTGATTATAGGCGGTAAGGTTTGTGCCTTTCACCTTTAAGTTCCACAGTTCATTTTCCATTTGCTTAACTTCATTTCGAGGACAGTTCTTCCTGATGAACAAGCCCTTGAAATTCACTCCAGGTGATGCATGTGCTGGTATGAGAGTAACAGAACAAGCATACACGTTCATCCAAGTTAAGGCACCATCTAGCAGTGTGCTAGAAGCAAATTTTACTTTATCACCTTCAGCAACGTTGCTTATCCCAAATTGAGATTCTAGTTTCTCAAACCATCAAGTTAAGCCTACAGCACCTTCAGTACCACGGAAGTTTTCATGCATGACTGCACGAAATTCTTTGTAGTTGCATGCCTTATTATGGGAAGAGTTGGATCCTAGGTTGGTTTCCTCTTGAGTGCTTACAGCATGAGTCACAGCGGCAGCAGCAGGTGATCAGCTACTCTTTTATGGCAATGAGTTTGGGGAGGCATCTGAGTGTCAATGCCACTGTTGATGTCCACGTTGTTTTGGTTGGTTGAACGGTTGACTAGAGGGTTTCGGCGAACAGTTAGGCATCGCCGGGTGCCATTTTCTATAAGAGGGATAATGGAAATGACAGTTATGACATGTACAAGAGTTATATGCGTAAAGATAGTCATGTTACTGTAAATGGCATATCTTTTGAAATCAATACTGTTATTATTCGCAAACATGATACTTATTTTAAAGAGTAAGGGGATACAAGAGTTCACTAGCCGTGACAAACCCATAGCTTAGTGGTTGTACAAAAGACAGAAATAAAACTAGTTGTTACGGTAGATTCGTTGGACCACTTTCTCGAGTGCCTCCTTCCTTTTCTGTTGTGCTTCCTCCTGAGCATTACTAGCACGATCCTTCGCATCCTTACACATCTATCTAAGTTGAGTAATCAATTCGTCCACTGATAGCGTCTCCAATGAACTTTCCTCAACTCGGGTCTTTACATCCCACAGTGTCATAAAGGATTTTAACTCCTCCAAACAGGTATTTGGGTAACGGTCCATGTCCTCGAGAATGGTATGCAACTGTCCTCTAAGGCGCGTCGTGCGTATGGTCAAGGCTGTCTCGGGAACAGACACTGAACTCTGACCAATTCCCATCCAGTAAGCAGTTAGAGCTTCTTCTCTCTGGGTGGGGTCCGTTTCAGCAATCATCCACTAGTAAGCAGCCATCGAGAATGGGGATGAAGGTGAGGGTGGTGGAGTAACAGGATCAAGTTGATAATCATCAAGGTTAATAGCAAAAATGTCTGGCCATGTTGTTTAGCAAGATTTTTGGCTCAAAGGGTTAAAACTAGATATAATACGAGCAGTACGTTGTTACCTTGGGGAAAATGATGGTACGGATGGAAAAATAAGTAATCCGAGAGTAGGACGTCTCCTGTGATACACCTGGAGAAGTGTGTCGGGGAGTCTGGGGGGGAGGGGTACCAGTGTATAGTGGTTATCAGTGTGTGTCTCAATTCGCCTGAGTTTGACATGTTGCTGAGACACGAAAATATGAAATAAGGATATAGGTATATTTCAAAATACACATAGTTAAGCCTGTTTAATACACATGTAACCAATATTAAGTATATGTATATGTTTAATACACATGTAACATTATTAAGTATTATGTATTTCATTATATGTCTATTTACATGTTATCCCATTTTTAATATATGCATTCCTTTGATTGTTTGATTCCTATGTACCCCCATATGATTGATGAAACAGTAAATGAAGCAATAGAAGCATAATAAGCATGTTAAGCAGATAAGTAGTTATAGTCTAGTGCTACCTAATGCAACCTAGTTCTCTATAACTCAGAGCTCTGATACCAATCTGTCACACCCCCAAAACATCAGAGTATAATGGTATCCGAGGGTGTGTGACCTCATGAATATCATGCTTCTAAGCAATACAGAACGACCTCTATATGAGACGTTTTAAGAAAATTGATCACTTGAATTAGGAAATGATAAGTTGTTTAAACATTCAGCGGAAGCATAAAAATAGACAATACGACATCGTTTTTAAATAGTACAAGTGATCTTCAGATAGCGGGAAAAATGACTGCAATGCATGAGACTTCATATAGCATCTTCGTTCTTAATACCTGAGAAAACATTGCTAAAGTGTCAACATAAAGTTGGTGAGTTCATAGGTTTGTTTAAGCAGAAAAATGTAGTGTTTATGAATCACAAGATTTCATCCACATATGACAATATAACAGATACAAAGTCATATAAATTGCATTACTATTGTCTAAGCTCATGACACCGAAGCGTTAACATATACCAACAATGAATGAATGCCCTTGCAGGTGTCTAACCTGGGACACTCGTGATCTGACTCAAATGAAACTATGTTTGCTTGACTAATGTCAGTCCAAGACAGGGACGTCAATCCCGATAGATCTATCCATAACATTCGCGCTTACAAGTAATTAACGGTTCATGATAAATCGGGCAGATAGCAACTTGGGTTAAATCAGGACTTAGACCAATCAGTAATGAGTAATTGCACTTGTATTCACACGTTTGAAATAAGCAATGTTATCACCCTAAAAGATGATTTAAAACAGTAGAGTAGGGGCTATGAAAACTCACCTTGACATTTAATCGTTGGAGATTGAAAAATGGATTAAAGCACGTCAGATAGCGAAACACCTAAGTAATTATGAAAAATCTAAATTTACATTCTAAAACTTAATGTATGCAATGAATTATGCAAATGGTCAAAAGGCATAGTCGTTAGGAGTTAACGTTTTACGTTTTCAAAGTGTTGATTAAACCGTTGGCTCTAGGGACGACTTTACATCTATAAGTATCTATACAGGAATCTATACTATCATGCGTCGCAATTTATATTCACAAGTCCATGTGATTTATATTTAAAGAAAATATAAACATTATTTGTAAGTTAATAAGTACATATTTTTTCTCATCGCGTTTATTTATTTATATCGTTGTCGTTAATTAATTTGTGTAATTATCGGATTTATATATCATGGTTCGCTCAACTCGCTTAAGTTTCTTATCAGAAAAATATATTTTTAATCCCTTGACTTTCCAAATAATATATATATATAACTTTTATATTTTACATTCTTTTATTCTCATAACTTTCCATATTTAAACTCGAATAGATTTCTCCGCTCAACGAAATAATCATTTGCTCGTTAAAGAATTTCCAACCCATTTGGATTTGGTTGGAACGTTTAGAGACTCGAAGCAACTATCGTTGTGTTTCTTATATTTTCTTTGTGTTCAACTCATTATAAAATGGATTTTGCATGTTTTTAGGAAGTATCATATGAAATGTTTCTATAAAATACTCAACCCATGTGGCCTACAACTTGTTTTCTTTTCTGTTTTCCTGACTTTTCTATCGAACACAAAGCAGTAGCTTCAGGGCAACTGTTGCGGCTTCTATTCCTCCCTATGTATGTCACCTTATATATACCTGATGCCTGCATACTTCCTTACGTCTAGAGTTTGCAAGTTGTATCTCACGAAAGATTTTAAAATCTCACATGTATTATAATATAACCCACATGGCAATTTTTCTTTTCCTCTTTCTGATTCACATCGCAGCCAACAGTGGGATTGACAGCCATTTGTTGTAGTGTCTTCTTCTTGTCACTCACGCACCCATATTTATTTATATCAGGTTTTTTGTGTTACTTCGCAAGGTTCTATTCTTAAAAGGTTAGTCACGGGATAAGACAAGGTCGTAACTAAGGAGGTGGTGGTGTCTTTCGCACCCAAATGGCTGTAACAGTAGCTGCTGTAAAACCCATGGTTTCAACCATGGCAGCGGCCTACTGTGCGTGTCATACTTAAGTACAAGTATGATACGCCCTATGGCATCGACAGTCATGAGGCAACGAGCATGACTTGCTCAGGGTTCTTAGAGATGGTGACGCACCATCAGTGAGCAAAAGGCTCACCATGGTTCGTCTTGATGCTCGTTGTACGCATCGAGGTCACAACTTAATAAGTCTTTACAATGATTCACGAGTAAACCCCATGCTTATTAGTCCCTTGCGAGCCATCATAGAACATTATGTACGTGTTTAAAGTTGATGCAAGTTCTTTTGGTTCGTTTCTAGTTTCTTACGTATAACAGGTTGTTTACTAAGGTAACTATGTTTCGCTTAATTCATGCATGGTACGACCACAGCCTTTACATGTGTGCTTACATGCGAACCTTACATGGTTCATACCATGCAAGTCGTGTAAACATCGTGAATAGTCGAGGTTTGTTAAACTACGAAGTAAAGATCATATTAGACAAGCATTATTTGGTGATGGTCGAACTTACCGTGGACAAGCTTGTCGATAATGACGGTGACGAGAGAAAGATGGTGGTAGGGGGTCGAAACTAACTTTGGTTGCTACTCCTTCTAAGCCGACGCCCAACTTAGTTCTTACACGCAACAAATTGAACTCGAACCGTTATAGTTACTTATTGTTTTCAGATTTTAGTTGTGATACATTTGTTCATGCACGGTTCCTCTTTTATACTCAAATTGTTGGCTTAGTTACTGATATATTACATGTGAATATATACTATACACATTGTTGCACCACGGTGATGATTCTAATACTGTTAGCCATCATTTTCTTTTCATAATACTATTAGAGAATCTCTACTATTCTTCCATTTGAAATTTGTATCAGATGTATATACCGTATATGTAGATAGAAATTTTTCAAATTACAGAAAATGGGTAGGTTAGCTGTAAGGATTTGTAATGTAGTGTTTTTTCTTTTATATATTGGTGGCTTATGTATATTATAGGTTCATTATCTAATATATAGGTTTTTATATGCTTACATATGTGTATATTTCCTTTGAATTTAGTTAAAGGTTTTCATGGTTATTAAGTTGAACGTAGGTGGTTTTATAAAGTGATACAAGTAAATGGCCTCGTTTCACAAAAGTGAGATAAGTAATCGTTACGCGTTCTAAAATATCCTTTTAGACACAGAGTAATAATGGTGATATTCGCGTGCAAATCAAACCTTCCATGACAAAAAGTAATGCATGACGATCATAAAATGACTTCTCGTTGAAATTAACGGTAAATTTGCAAACTTGCAGTACATGACTTTTACTTAACGAAAAGGGAATCAAATTTTCTTATGGGGTGCCACAAATGTGAGCAATTAATGTTTGTTGGAAACGATGAACTTTGTGCATTAAAGTCTCCAATCAATACTACAAATTAATTCCCGTAATAAAACCAAAGATATTCATAAATAATCATGAAAAACAAAAAAAAGCCGATAAAATTTGAGAATATTCAAATTCATTTGACTAAGAAAATAAGAAAAAAATCATTTTATTGGACTATTCAATACTCAAAATATCCCGGGTAGAAAATAGTGTATTTTAAATAGGGGGAGAAGCTCTGACGTGACCTCTAATGGATGTTGTAGTGACTGTGGGTCCCGCTGATGACGACCATCTGGTCACCGTCGACGACAATTCCTCCACCGCCATCGCAACTGCCACCGTCACCGCCGCAACCACCTGCAACCAACAATAGGTTCTCCTTTCTTTGATTTTATTAATGTCATTGCTGCATGCGTTTATGGATTGAAATGCATCCAAATTATTTTAATTTTGATTTTTTGGTCAATGCATGTTTTATTTTGTACGATAAAACGTATTTAAAGTCACATAAGTTTATAGTTTTTTTACACATGGATTGTGTTTTCCTTCATTTAAGTTACTCTACTAGGTGCGTTTAGTTCGTGAATTTGAAATTTTGAGAAATTTTAATTCTTGAGGATTTAGAATTTTGGAATTTAATATACCTTCACCTGTTTTGTTGACAAAACTTAGTATTTTAAAACCTTTTGTTATTGCAAATTCTTTTAAAAGTGACGGATTTTCTTTGATTATAAAAAAAAGGCAATAAGAAAATCAACAAGAAAAAAAAAGTAAAAATACTATTTTGGTCTAATTTGGTCCTTTATAAAAAAATGTTTTCATGTAGATTAAAATTTCTCACTTTTTAGAAGCATTGTAATTCTCCTCAATTTGCCAATTTATAGAATTCTAAATTCCTTTACTGGACATAACAAACATAAAATTTGAAGGAATTTAAAATGCAAATGTCATGAAATCTCCTCACTTTTTCTTGTTTTTTCTTCTTTTTTGTCAAAGAGTAGTCAAGTCTTTATGTATATCCAAGCTGGTGCGTCATTGAAGATGGATTCGATACTTTAATGTAGCCAAGAGCTTTGTCGCTCCTAGGATTAAAACTTTATTTGTCTCTAACTAAAGATGGATGGTTGTGGTATGTCAACAGCAACATTGCTTAAAGTAGGAATTTATACAGCAAAAAGGTTTCTTATGACTATCCTGACCGGCTTAATTGTCTAAGAATATATCTACTATGTATTATGTACAGACCAAATACAGATAAATATGATATTACTAGGCAAGAAACAAGTTTCAATTAGAGTTTGTGACACTAGCGTTAAGATTCGGGTCTAGGGCCATCAGCAAGTCTGAGATTGAACTTTACTGTTGGAGTAACATGTAGGGAATCAGATAATACATTCGATTATATCTATCTCCAAGTTAGTTGATATACATACACAGCGACTATATGGAAGACTATAATCGATTTTACTTATAGGAAGTTTGGCATGATTAGCATGCACGCTCGAACTTGATGAGTGTTAGAAAACAATCATATATAGGCACTTGTTCTCTTTAAATATCTATAATCTCAAGAATCTCAGATCTGCGTAACAAATAAAAAGTGGAATTCGAGTACAATTCCTAAAGGTCATCCTTGTTCTGAACAAGAACTTGATCTTTTTTCCTTCTCTTCCATATGCTAAAGTTAATTTAAGACGTTACATCCAGAATTTTATTTTCCTTGCATGTTTCTTTCCTTGATTTTACTTGCATGTGAAGTTGTATGTTTTTATTTAGGGTAATAGTCCTCTATTGCTCGCTTACAAATCAGTAGGAGTTGTCTTTGGAGGGCTTGTTACTTCTTCGCTTTATGTCTATCCTTCAATGGCATTAAAGTCTCCAACAACAGATGACTACTTGGGTATCTACAGCATCATGTTCTGGACTCTTACTTTGATTGGAGTTGTCAAGTATGCATGCATAGCTCTTAAGTCTGATGATCAGGGTGAAGGTATTTCTTCCACCACAATAGACGCTTTTCATTATTTTGTTTTCTTACACTGCATGATATTACTATTTTCGTTCCCTGCTTATGAGCTAGATTTGCCCATAGCATCATGTAGAGTTTTTGATAGCCTACAACCTCGATATAGAACGGATAACTTCAATGCGAATAAAGATCACACCTAGCAGAAGTATATTGATTGACAGAAAAAGAAAGAAAGAGAGACAAGATGATAAAACCCAATTGATGATTTGTATGATAAGACATGAAGTGTTATATCCCCCCCCCACCTACCTCCTTTATATAGAGATGAGGGGGGAGAATAACCTAAACAACACGCATGGCTGGCTTGGGACACAAGTTAGCCCACGAAAACTTAACACTTGACTACCCTGGACTTTTGCTAAAATAAAGACTAAACACAATAATTTCCACCTTAGGCTTTATATTAGCCTACACCAACATTCAGCAACTCCAAGCAATGTTGGTAACTTGTGTCCAGGTTCCACCTCGTCAACGGTCATCAACGCATTATGTTCAGTACCACCTTCAGAACTTTAACCGTCTTTGTTTCCATAGACTTTTATGAGAAAGTGATGTAACGCACATGATGTGCCTTAGTCCTTTCTTGAAAAACATGATTCCGCATTAAGTGAATCGCGACTCGATTATCACATTTAATGATAGTGGTAAGCTCTACGCCTAATCTTCTAAGAGTCACCTTAGCCAATTGCTTCCTTCACAATCTCCGTAAGAGCCATATACTCCGCCTCTGTAGTTGAAAGAGCCACCACGTGTTGTAGCGTTGCCTTCCAGCTTACAACATATCCCTATACTAAAAATGCGTAACCCGTGGTAGACCTACCTTTATTCGGATCCTTAGAGTAGTCTGAATCAACAAAACCTGTTACGTCCACATGGTTGCCACGATTGTCCCATACACCAAACCCACATGTGCAAATTACACCGCTCAATACTTTCAATATCACTTTACTGCGTCCCAATGGTGTATACCTGGATTAGCCAAATATTGCTAACTTACACTTACGCATTACGCTATGTCAAGCCTCGTGCACACCATCAAGTACATTAAACTCCCAACCGTATTTTCATATGGCACCTTACTCATCCTTTCAATGTCACAATCCTTAACCGGACAATCCTTCAATGACAGCTTGAAGTGCCCACCCAATGGCATCTTAATCGATTTCCCATTGTCTATTCTATAATTATTCATGTTATCCCACTAATTTAATCCATTACACTTCTAATAATTCTTATACAATATGCTAGAAATAATAAGAACTTAGGTGAGAGGAAAGGTTGAGAGAGTATACATGAAAGGAGATTTGATTAGAGAGAGTTGGTGGATTACAAGTGAATGAAAATGTAACCAACACCCTTCACCAAGTGTGGTGAAGGGATATTTATACCCATGCCTTGCTATCTTGGCACTTGGGCTTTCTAAACGGGCCGGGCTTGGTTTAACTTGGGCTTTGAGCCCGAAACACGGACAATATTAGATTACAATCCAAGCCCGTTGAACCCGACTAGCCTATTACAATACAAGACCTAGTTTGACTTTCTAAGACCGATAACATTCTTGTTTGACTTAATATAATTAAGGCTAACAATCTCCCCCAATGTTGAGGTCTCTTTCTTCAAACTCCTCTGTACCACCGATGACATTGAAGATATGACGTTTGACGTTTATGCTTTGCCTTGTTATGGTCTTGTCTTGTTTGTAACGGCTTTGTTCATTCATGCTTTGTGATCTTGATTTTGAGCCTTTATCTTTTTGACTTTGAGTTCTTGAGATCGTTATCTTGCATCATCTCCTTGACTTGAATCATCTTGATTTGACTTCCTTGATTAACTTGTGCTCTTGACCAACATGTTCATACTTATTACATTCTTGTTTGACATATATGATTATAAGTCTAACAATCTTCCCAAAATATGATTCTTTAGTTGACTTTGAGCCTCTTTGATGGTGGGGAAGATTAGAATCAACTATCTTGACATTGAATGATTGACATTGAAAGCATGAGTATGAGCATGTAGTTTATGAATCCGACTTCGCTGGAATGAGGCTGCAACACCGTCGTCTTATCCTGAAATAAAACAGTTAGCAATA
>BQNB010090864.1:0-27032 GCA_026074375.1 Tanacetum coccineum | reverse complement strand
GTTTCGTTGGCAACAAACTTGGTACATATCAGGGTTAGTTCTTGGAAATGTTTAGTGTATGCTGGAACATCGTTCCCCTTGTCACCCTGCGGACAATACTTGTCCGTCATCTTTTTCTTGAGTATTTCCCAAGTCAGTGCATATGCCTCAGGACTTAAGGTTCTTATCTGACCATTCCACCAAGTCAAAGCAGCACCTAACTGAGTGCAGGTGGCAAACTTCACTTGATTCTCAATAGCACAACCACTGATATTGAAAACTGACTCAATCTTCTTAATCCACCGATTCAAACCGACCACGCCTGCAGTCCCTTTGAAGTTCAAAGGTTGACACTTCATGAAGTCAGCGTAAAAACAAGGGCGCGCAGTTTGCACGTTCCTTCGGTTATCCTCGTGCGAACTGTGGCTTCCATCTCCATTGGTGGAGTTTCGCAAAAGAGCTTGGTCAATCATTGCTTGGATGGATTCTGGAGTCATGTTGTTTGGGTTGGTGTTGTTAACAGGGGTATTTGGTCCTCTTCTGGTCGTAGGTGCCATGATTTGTCTAGATCACAAAAGACAAAACATGAGGTTATATGACAGAATATAATAATGTATAGATGAGATATCAACATAAGAGAGGTATATAGTATGACATAACACATCCATTTCATTCATAACTTTGAAAATTTTACATGAAATAGTTATTGGATTACACAAAATACAACTCAAAAGATCTAAGGCTATGCTAGCGGGGAAAATCCCTAATACTTAACATGCCTGTACAATGACCTAGCAAGATAAAATAACATAAATCACTAGATGTGACTGTCAGCATCCCCAGAAGCATCCTGGTGATCTGGAATCCTAGCCTTTGGTCCTGGCTGTCTAGCTCTCCTCTGCTGCTCTCGCAGTGCTAACAACTCGGTCTGCATGTCACTTATCTCTCGTCTCATGTCTCTAATGACTCAGAAAGTCTCTACCATCTGTGCCTGACGCCTACGGTCAGTCTCTCGAAGCGCTGCTAACTCAGCCTGCTGCATCTAAAAGCGAGTTTCATGTACCTGATGCTGTGTCTAAATGAGAGTACCCTGCAGCTGTAGCTGTGTCTGGAGATGGGTCTCGTGTGCATACACATGATCATGATGGGTCTGAAGCTCCTGATGAGTCGCCTGACTCAATCCTATCGAGTGAGCCCAAGTCTCTCGAGAAGCATAGGCCTCCTCCTCCACCATCCATAATGTCTCCTAGAGAGTCATCATATCCCCCATAAGTAAATCGACCCACTGCGTATCCATATCGACTCGCTGTGATATACGAGACCTACTATCCTGAGCATCCTCTAGTAAGGTATACAAGTCATGTGTATCATGCTCATGGAGCTCAGCAAGCTCTGTGACCCTAGTATTGACCTCTCCCAAGGTCATAGGTGCTATCTCAGGAACTGCCTCTATCGAATCTACCCAAGTATCCCTAATACCGTACCCAACATCTCTAATCCCTGTCGCCTTTCTTCAGCATCTATTATGCTGACAAACCCATAATCTATCCCCCGACCTCTGGTAAGTCTAGCAGTAGAACTCTCCCTGACCTCGTATCTCAAGCCTAGGGTAGACAAATACAACCTCTTGCGGGGTGGCTGCTCAGACTCAGGGATATCATCCCTACGGTCAACAGGTGGTGGTATGTATAGAGAGGGTGGTAGTAGTGGTAGTGGAGGTGATGGTGATGCGGCAGTAACTACATTAATGAGAGCCTGAGTGGATGCTATCATGAGTGTCTGGATTTGGGTTGGACACCCAGATGATGGTAGTAATGGTGATGGCATAGGTAGTGGTGATGAATGTACAGGTGGGGCTGTACACCTAGCAAGGCACTCTCCTGCAGAGGGTGGTGATAGTGAGATAGGTGGTGATGGTGATGGAGTAGTTATGGCCAGAATTCTCTCAACCTTTGCCTTTGGTGGAATGGATATGGAAGGTTAAGGCCGGACGGTAATCCTAGCCCCAATAGTAATGTCAGTGGAGGGTGGTGGTATAATAGGCTTTGTTCTCTCAGGTGGGGAAACAGGCTCATCAACAGGTATAATAATGGCAGAGTCGGCCGGAGCTAAGTGCTCATCCTCCTCCTCGTCATCATCATCCTCATCCTCACCATCAGCGTCATCCCCAGATGAATCGCCGTCATCATCATCTCCATCATCTTCTCCGTCCATAGGATAGTCGACCGGACCATCCTCTGTCTCATCATCCTCGTACTCCTCTGGATCCTCCTCGAGATCCGACTTAGTAACATATCCGGGTGACTCAGCAGTAGGTGAATCAACAGGAGGTAATAGATGCTCCTCAGCTGAAAACTCATGGTCATCCTCCAATGGTATATACTCAGGGTATATAGGCTCTGACACGTAGTCAGGATCATGTGCCTGTACGAACATAGGCTCACGCTCATCCTCGTCCTAAGGAACTGGCGGTGTCTGTGGATCCTCTAGGCTTGGTTGTAATCCGGTGATGGTGGGGCTATTGGCTACATCGGGAGTCCGTCGTATCCTAATATGATGACTCGTGGGATGCCTCCCTCAGATATCTCCTCATCATCGGCTCCCCAAAAAGCTCTGCTGGGCTCAGAGTTGGTGTAAATGGAAGTGTAGGTAACCGCAGATGTCGCAAAAGACATGACTACTGCAAAAAGCAAAAATAACCTATATAAGTATTATTTATAGGAAAGATCGGTATGATAAGTCTATAAGCTTTAATTATAAGAGTCTTATAGTAATATACGTAATATCATTCATCTACACGTATATCAGTCAATCATATAAGCACTTAGTAACTACTAATGCTAAAACAATGCATGTCATGTAAGCATATATTCTGGATGCAAACAAGTAATGTATGTATGTCCCTCGCAAATACCATTTGTGAAAACAGTGTTTGAAAATGGTTATAGTCTAGACAAAACTTTTGACCTAGTTCTCTATAACCTTGGCTCTGATGCTAATCTGTAACACCTCTAAATCTGGGTAGCGGAATGTTGAATATCCGAGGGCGTTACTTCATAGATCAATAGCATAAGTGGTATGTGTTTAATTACACATACCTTTTACCTTTAAAAACGAGCTAAAATAACCAAAAACGGACTTAAAATGCCAAATATACGCTTGTTTTGCTAATTGTATTGTGCAAGAACGGATATCTAAGAAAAAGACGAAAAACAAAGCCAAAACGACAAAACCGGACTCGGAATGGAAAAGACTGTGAAAGACAAAGCCAAATCGAAGCCGAAAAGTCAATCAAGTCAAAAAGTCAACAGAAAAGTCAACTGGTCAAAGTCAAAGTCAACCCAAGTCAACCCCGAGGCCAAAAGTCAAAGAAATATAAGTTTAGGGACTGAACTTGTAAATCCCTAAACTTATATTTATAAAAGAAATTAAGAGGAAAAGAAGAGAAGGGCCAAACTGTCAATAAGGGAAAGGTATACTCCAAGGGCCCAAACTGCCAAGTCCAAAGAGTTATATCTACCAAGGACTTACGGTGCAATTAGACATATAACTCTTGGGGACTTAATTTGCCAAGTCCCCAAAGTTATTTAACCATAAGGACGTGCCTTGCAACATTCACTATAACTTTGGAGGACCAAAAGTGACAACTCCCCTAAACTATTACCTGTCACCCCCAACCTTTATAAACCCTTTCCCGCCATTTTTGAGTCCCAAAAACCCAGGACCAACTCACGGGTTAACCACCCCCGTTTTATCCTGCAAACCCCAATTCTCCCATGGGCAAACCTCCCCCCTCCTCTCCACTATCTTTCCCACCTAAAAAGAGGCTTTGCCATGTTGGCAATCCAAACCCACACAAAAACCAATCGATGGTTGAGAGCAATCGGCTTGGGTTTCAAGAAAAACCAAGGGACAGGATGTGCATTGACTTTACACTCTCACAACAAGCACAATGCACTTTATGTGTCTTCAAAGAAACACAAGTGAAAGAAGACAAAGAAGAAGAGCTTAGTCGATTTTTTTTCCTATTTAAAGCTTTGTAAAAGCCATTGTGGCCAAGTAGTTTTTAAGTAGTTCAAGTGTAATTTTTTAGAGTTTTTAAGTTTAAATTTTCAGTTTAAAAGTTTCTTTATGTACTTGTACTTCGACTCTTAATGCAATTCAGTTAAGCTTTTTATTGTTACTTGTATTCTAAGTGTCAAGTGTTCTTAAAATCTTTTAAGTTTTCATTTAAGCTATCTTATAATCTGTCCTATAAACATTTTCACCAAACTTTAAAGAAAATACAAGAAAATAGAAGGTACTGTTGGAAAAGCTTGGATGAATAAGCTGATATGGATGGCTTATTGGGTTTTCAGCTTAGTTTTAGCTTATTTATAAGCTAAGGGTAGGGATTTAGAGCTTAAATAGGTCTCAAAAATCCTTTTTGAGCAAAGGATTAAAGGTACTTTTCTTTCAATTTTTGCTTATTTACTGTAGCAAATAAGCTTATTTGGCTTATTTCCTTAGCTTATTACTGTTGTTGTGCTTATTAGTGATAATTTAGATCTAAGTATGCTTTTAATGTTTTTAATTTCATTTGTATGCAATTTTAGTTAAAACTGTCAAGTAGTGCTATTTCTGTCATAGCTTATTCAAGTGCTTATTTGCTTGGCTTTTTGTCTTTCATATGTCTTAAATAGCTTAAGTATAATTAGTCTTCAAAAATTTCAGTTTTAAACTAGCTTTTATAGGTTTAAAAAGTCCCTTTTAAAAATTAAGGGAGTGTTTGGGTCAATATGGAAAACGGGTCAAAATGGTTGTGTGTTTGGGTTATGGTCATTTAGCTAGTTTAAGCTTAAGTTTTAAGCTTATTTAAAGCTGTTTTAAGAGTTTTCAAGCTTTAAAATTGTTTTCCAAAAGTTTTTCTAAACCATCTTTGAAACTGTGATTTTTAAGAAAACCCCAAGTGCTTATTTAGATAAGCACTTGGATTTTTGAGTTTTAGTTTCAAAAAGTGTGCTATTTGTGTGTGTTAAACAAGCTGTTAACCCCCAAAGTTTTTCTAAACCATTTTTTTTAACTGTGATTTTTAAGAACTCCACAAGTGCTTATTTAGTTAAGCACTTGGATTTTGAGTTAATGCGTCGCTAAAAAAGAGTGTGTTTTAGTATGTTAACACAAGTTTGTCAACACCTTTGTATTATGAACTTGGTAGTCCAAAACCACCCAAGACTTTTTTTTAGTAGCAGTTTTAAAAACCAAAGCCCTTGTTTCACCTTACAAATTCAGCAAGTTTTAATGAGTTTTAAAAGTCAAAAATTGATGCACAAGTCTACTTCATAGTAGACTTAAGCTGTTTAAGCTTATTTTCTTAATTTGAGCTTATTTGACAGCTTTTAAAAAGCTGTCAAATAAGCCACTTGAGTTAAGCTTTAATCTCCCCTGGTGCAAAGGGGAGATTTTAAGCCCCTTTTTCTTAAGCTTCTAGTGTACTTAAGCCCAAGTTCTTGGCTTATTTCAAGAGCCTATAAGCTCTTGTATAAGCCCCTTTAGTTTCAGCTCTTAGTAAGCTTATTTGATGGCTTAATTTTAAGCTCAAACTTGCCCTTTCACTGTTTTTAGCTTAGTTTAGTGTAGGATTGCTTATTTTTCATTTTGGCTTATCTAGCTTATTTCATAAGCTAATTGTTGCTCCTACAGCTTATTTAGGGTAGAGCATTAAAATGCTAGCTTATTTCTCATTTCCTAGCTTATTTGAGTGCAAACTTAGTGCATTTTAGCCTTTTAAGCTTGTTAGTGTTTCTGTCATCATAAGCTCTTCTCAGCTTATTTTATTTTAGCTTTTAACCTTTTTAGCTTATCTAGGTTAGGTTTAGACCCTCTTTAGCTTATTCAGACCAAGTCTTAGCTTAGTTGTCCACCACAAGTCCAAATGACTTAGCTTTTCTAGCTTTAAGTCCACTTTAAGCATTCTGTCACTTTTAAGCTGATTTTTCAGCTTATTTAGGGCTTTTTAGAAAAAGTTGTAGTTGACAAAGTTGTTAAGCCCCACGAGCTTAACAACTTTGCTTTTTGAAGTTTTCGAAAAAAAAAAGAGGGAAAGACAAGAGGTCCGGGTGAGCAAGACTCGAACCCGGGACCTCTCGATACGATCCCCCTTTTATAACACTCTCACCGCTGCGCCCTTGGGACTTTTCTGTCATAGTCCCAAGGGCAATTGTATTTATACACTTTTTGAGCTGTTAAGCTTATAAGCTGTATAAGCTTATTTCAGGCTTATTTATTAAGCCAGCTTTGTATTTCTTATTTTTTGTAGGTGTATTAAAGTGTCTAGTATTTTTTGAAAAATTTTCATAATTTTTTGAAATCGTTTAGTATTTTTTACAATTTAATTTAGTTAAAAGTTTTAAAAATTCATAAAAATACAAAAATTATCAAAAAAATATTTTTCTTTTTTAGAAAATTTTATTTTGTCATATAGTTTGTAGGAAAAATATAAAACTTTTCGTAGGGTCATTTTTACAACTTTTCATTTTTTAAAGAACGGTTCCGGTAAGATTTGTCCTTGACTCGTTTTTGGTCAAATTACCTCCGTTTTCGGTCTAGTCTTTTCATTCTTCCGTTATTTGTCCCGTATAGTAGATTTTTAGAATAAAAATTTTCTCTCGTAGGGTAAATTTTAAAGATTTTAGTTTTCCCCTTAGTCGTGGCACCGTGCTCTCGGTTTTCTAGCTAATTTCAAAAATTGTTAGGATTTTCTTAAACGTTGCTGTGTTATTATCTAATTGTACTTTCCACACTCGTCAAACCATTCTCAATCCTTCAAACTCAAATCTTCGACTGTATCGATTTTCCAGTCCAGCCTCGTTGGGGATAAACGACCCTGGAACATTCTATACTACTTCTCGTTTCATTGATCCAGTTCCATACTATTCTTACTATAAATATTACATTTTTATTATAATGTATAGATATTATAAGGTGTAGTTTGAAGCGATCAATTTTTGGCGCCGTAGCCTCGGGGAGGCTGTGATAGCCGACTATCGTTAACGTTTGACAAATTTGGTCTGATCTGTGAATATTTTCTTTTATAAAAAAAAACAAAAACAAAAACAAAAAAAATATATATACAAAAATATTTTTCATTTTCTTTTATTAGTATAATTATCATCTAAAAAAAACAAAAAAAAAAAACCAAACATATAAAAACATTGTCCATAAAAAAAGAAATAAAATTCACAAATTGGTAAAATACCAAAAAAGAATAGATCATCAACTGAGTATTATCATAACAACTTCCGGTGACTTTGTTGGTTCCCAACTCGATGACAAAAGATATCAAAACTTGCCTTTTGTGTCTCTTAAAGACAACGGCTCACCTTGAAAGTAAACAAACTAAAAGGTGGGTATAAAGGAGGGTTGTTCCAAGGACCTACCGACTGAAGGGGGGAAAAAGAAAAAAAGGAGAAAGCAGCTCGCGCTATTCTACTCCTCCGCTCACCCTGTGAGTTTATCTTTTGTGAGCTACGTGAAGTAAGTAGATATTTGTTAAAGTTGTCTTATCTCATTGTCCGGTAAAATCAATTTGTGAATAAATCATTGAAAAAACCAAAAAAATTAGTGTAAAATTTCTTTTTATATTTCTGTTTTGTGCATGCGCACTCGTTCTCAAGCCCGTAGACGTCGACAACCACAAGTCCGACAAACTTCTGTTGAATCATCCAATCTTGAGAAACCTGATAATCCTCCCATAGTTACGATGGACGATAATCGAACTATGGCGCAATTGCTCGAAGCACCCACCGAGGGTTACGAGGATGCGATCGTTGTTCCCGAAATTACCCAGCGAAACAACACTGAAGATCAAGCATGGTCTACTTAATCTTGTACAAAAAAGCAATTTTTTGGACACGATAAGAAGACCCACATGCCCACATCCGATATTCCAACTAAGATCACTTCTATGATGAAGTCCGAACGCCCGAGTACGTCGGTTAAGCTTATGCTTTTCCCATTTCCCTCGAGGGAGCAGCCCGGATTTGGCTTGAAAAAGAGCCCCCTCGATCGATTCTTACATGGGATGATCTTGTGTCGAAATTCATTAACAAATTCTTCCCTCCCTCTAAAACGACAAATCTCAGAAATGAAATCACGAGATTTCAGCAAAAATTTGATGAGACGTTTTACGAGGCATGGGACCGATTCAATGATCTTCTTAGGGATCCCGCATCATGGATTTCAGAATTGCATCATCTCATACATTCTATAAATGGCCCTAAATGCAAATGATCAAGATTCATTGAACTCCGCTGCGGTGGTAACTTTTTGGACAAAAGCGACGAGCATGCCTAAAAATCATCGAGAGAGCAAATCTCTTCTCGACTTTCTTAATTGTTCCATTTCTCACAGCATCATCGGTCAGTGCACCAGAAATCTGCACAGCCTTCTGTATAGTCTTTGGCTCCGCTGCTGCAACCATCACACAGATCTGTGGAGCAAGGCCATACACATACCTCTCAATCATCATACTCTCAGGAGTTACCAAATGTGGAACTAACCTAGCCAACTCATGAAACCTATCAGTATACGCAGCATGGCCAGCCCCGACCATGGCGTGATTCCACAACTCAGATTCTAGCTTTTGCATCTCATGACTAGGACAAAACTCTTGTGTCATCATAAACTTAAAGTCATTCCATGACATACTAACAGCAACTTCCTGGCTTCGTGTGCGGATCTGAGAGTTCCACCACGTTAAAGTCTTACCCACAAATAAACCAGTAGTGTATTTTACTTTTTGGTCAACACTACAACCACTCATATCATGCACAGACTCCATTTTCTCAATCCAATGAGTAAAAACTACAGCACCTCCCTTACCATCATATTCCTTAGGGTTACACGCTAAGAACTCCTTATATGAACAACCTACCCGGTTGCCATTCACTATCACATTCCCAACGTTCTCATTAACCACATTACCATTCTGATTTCCAACATTCCCTTGGTTACTAACCTGAGCCAACATGGTGGGTAAGAGGTTCTGCAATTGCTGGGCAATGATTGTTGAAAAGTCGGGTGCACCCCCATTGGCTCTCTCTACATTCCCATTGACTCCCTCTACACCCCCGTTAGCTCCCAAACCCTGGTCATTTTCTTGACCATTCAATTCATCAACACTCTCATCATTACCTTCCCTAGGTCTTTTACCCCTTCCACCTCTACCAACCCGTTCACCCGTTCCCCCTCCTAGTGATTCGGCAGCAGGCCGGCCAGCACTTCGGGTCTTAATCCTTGGCGGCATTATCTATACGAGGGAGAACATGGGCAACGTTAGGTAAGTGGGAAGACTCGCACATATATAGAATATCTTACTATATATACCGATATGCACATAACACCACCCTAGGGTGTCAACATCGATTTGTGTGAACAACATTATTAAGTATGTGTGAGTTATGATACGCTTATAATTAAGTTGGCCATCGTACTTATATTCGCATCCTTTCCCATTCACATTCAATATTAAGCCCACCCATTTCAATGACTGATATGACTAAGGCACCAAACCGCGAACACACAAAGGCACACAGAAGCGGAACACCGCGCACATAGATCATATACGCAACTAAACGACGGATCTTAGGTTATAGTCTAGGCCAATCCACCTAGTTCTCTATAACCTTGGCTCTGATTACCAATCTGTCATACCCCGACAATGGCGAAAACTCGGGAATGCAACATAATGATCAATCATAACACAAGATACAAAATAGAGAAAACTACATTGCATAAACCTCAAGTGCTATGAAGACCATCAACCTTAAACAAACTCAAGTGATGTCCCAAATCACAACTAAAATCCACAATCTCTTACAATTATTCCAATGCCCTCACAGGGGACCAAAATCAAAACTTATTCCATAACATCCAAAACTAGAATCAAAATAACAAACAAGCAAGACTTCAAACGAAATTCCACTCGGATACTTCTAAGTCTGCTATCAATCACCAAACTATTCCTCTTTTACTTCACCTGAAAATAATACTCGAAAGCGTCAACAATAGTGTTGGTGAGCTCATAATGTATGACCTTAAACCATAAATAATGTGCAATACTTCAACAGTGGACAATATTGCTATATAACGATTGATGTGCAAACAATCAAGCATCACCATCTAAACCGCATAACCATATGTCACTAACACACCTAACCGGGCCTACAGCTGAGCACTAAAATAAGGCAGGACCACACACAAACCTGGGTAGGCGACCCATCCTCACCAATAATTACACAAATACTGGTGTTAGGCGTACCCATCCCCCAAAAAAAAATTTCTAATAATCTCACAAACACGTGGTTAAGGTCGTATCCCCAAACGATCCAAACAAATCATGCATCGCATAAGTAATCACATAGCAGTCATAAGCACTAATTTCCCAAAAACAAAACCACATTTCGCATAGATCAATTCAAAACATTTCAAAACACATTTAGTATCATTTTCCCCAACGAAAAACAGTAAAAAGTGGGATAGGGGCAGAACTCACCTTAATGCAAGTCTTTACTACCATCTCAATCAACAAGCAAATGCAACGACTCCCGCACACTCCTAACATAGCACGACCATACCTAGTCCAGTTAATGTCCCAATTTAATCACCAAATTCCAAAAGTGATGCATAGAGTTGAGACGCGCCTGTTCAAGATAACCCAAAACAGTTTTTTTAGTGTGCATGTTGAACGACTTAGCTCCACAATACATATCATCTCATTCTTCGATAATACATACTTATACTATTTAGCGTAAATAGATAAGTAATATAATAAATATTATAATTATAAAATAATAAAAATATCATCGACATATCCATTCGGTAAACCTAAGCCACTTCAAAATAGATCAATTATACTGTTTAAAATAAACGTATACCCTATAAAAAACACATTAAAAAGAATTTAGAAGAAAATTTGTATTTTCGTCTTTTAGTGAATTTATTAAATAAATAAAATAATTAAATATATTTTATTATATAAAAAAATCAAAATCATGTTTTTTTTAAGAAAATTTCTAATATAGAAATTTTTACGACATATTGACATTACTCGTATGTTTATACAACCGTTTTTCCCAAGTTTCAAACTTATTTTCAATATTTTTTCACAAATACGACACTTTCGACAAGAATTGCAAAAATCTCCATACGCTACAACACTTTTTCTCCAAAATATCATTCAATATCACTTCGTAAATACATTTCCACTTTCAAAGTCCGTCAAAATTCCATTAGGACATTATAAGTTTCAAAATATGATCCAAGTCCAAAACCAAATTCCTTTAACATATAAATTATAAAATCCCAATATGTAGAAATAATCCGGACACACAATAAGCCCATCCATTAAGCTGGACACAAATTGGCTTATTGGGGGCCTAGAGTCCATAAAAACCAAAATAACGTATAATTAAGCATTAAAGATATGCTAATAAGCATACGATCGCATTGGTTACTACCAAAGCCTAAAAATAATCCACAAACAAACGCCCAAAAAACTAAATAATTAAAAACACTATCGCTTTTTATTACCAAACAAGCCGTGAGCCATAAGCTCAAAATAAGCCAATAAATACTTGAAAATAAGCCCGTAATAAGCTATACAAGCTATTATCAAAAATAAGCTTTCTAGCAACATATATTATTCAACCATCACGACCACAACATCAAAACTACAAAATTTCCCTTTTTCCTTTTTACTATTCACGAACCAAACACCCCTTACATCATCCGTTTCGTTTCTGAAAATCGATTTTCACAACGATCAACTTGTACAACTAACATCTATGCATCAAAATAAACCCAAAAGGACAAACAAAATTTAAATTTGAAAACATACAAGAAGATCTTCAAATTTGTAGATTTCGACACGAACCGGACAACCCAAACGTTGTTTAAATGAATAACCAAACACTAGAATCAACCCCAAATATTTATGTCTGCATGTTTTCTTGATCAATCTTCAAAAATTTATTTGTTTCTTATTTGTGTTGAGTTCGGCCGAATATACACACACAAGTGTGCGTGTTATTGATTTTTTTGAAAATGATAAGAATGAGTGGAAATGAGGTGAAAAGGAATATAAGTGTACACACCTTGGGACATACTTGCTAAAATTTAGCCATTTTGTTCCCTACACTTCCCATAACCGACCAAGGGATCCTAAGTGGTCTCGGGCCTTTCTTTTCATGTCGAAATCACTTAAAAGCTTGTAAAACTCAACCGTAACATTTACCCAAAAGTTAATTAGCATTTTTATTCACTTTAAAAATACTTTTCCATTAACCTAGAGTATTCACATGACATATTTAAACCCTTCAAAACTCAAATTGGACATTAACGAACGTGTCAGACTCGTTTTCGCATTCTCAAATACACGTCAAACCACTACGGAAAACAATATCTACAATAATACTTCCAAAAGGAAAATTAATTCACCAAAGAATCACAAATTCATCACAATACTCATAAAATCACCACGATTCTCATAAAAATCACCACCGTCAACACGGTATTAAATCTGAATAAACTAACAAAAGTCAAATAGTCAAAGGACTATATATGAAATATTCAGAACACAAAAAGGGCAAAGGTTACATATACCTCCTCATTGATAAAACCGTTCAGGAATGCACTTTTTACATCCATTTGGAATAGCTTAAAATCTAAAGCACAAGCATAGGCTAATAGTATCCTAATTGACTCAAGTCTAGCAACTGGGGCATAAGTTTCATCATAATTGATGCCCTCTTGTTGATTATATGCTTTGTGAAAACCTAAAGATCGTTGTAGCTCTAGTTTGTTAAGAACTAATCTAGGATAATGATAACATAGGCGGAATATTCAAACATAGAATCAATATTATCATAATAAGGTTTTACCAAACATTCACCACAGCCCCAATATTATTTGATCAAGATAATACGGTTACATCAATGAACTGTAACAGGGATCAAGGAAAACCTTGATCACCTTGAGGCTAAACCTACTAAACCCTAGGCGTCTACATTAGAGAACTCAATCCTAGAACACACACACACTTATCTGCGTTTACATCTTGACACACACTTTTCTGGATTTACATCTTGACACACACTTTTCTGGATGCCTAAAACCTATAACCTGTATCTCTTTATATACTAGAGATAATAGGTTTTACAAAGAGATAAACATAAATCTTTTAAACATTTAACTTGATCTTCTGTTATCTTCTTTCTTCATAAGGAGGTCTTTTGATATCTTTGACTAAATCTTCAATAATTCTCCACCAGCTTGTAGAATTCTTGAATGACGATTTTAGTCCTTTTGTTTCATTCTTGTTTTGTCTTATCAACTCAAATATAATTCCTAACAATCTTCCCCTAGTTGATAATGACAAAACCAAATAAGCACAAACTTCCCCTGAAGTTAATATATGAATAAAAACTTCCCATTAAGCTTCCAAGGATCTACAAGTTGCAAATCATCAAATCTTCTTCCCATTTTTGTCATCATCAAATAGGAGACTAAAGTATGCAATTTTGATCTTCACAACTATGAACCAGTATTACACTTCTAATCCAAGTATTCCAATGACCTAAATTGCCCTCCATTACGCACCTTAAGAAAAATGAACTTGAGCAGTAGAAACTTACAATAGTAGTAGTAATAAAGGCTAGTAGTAGTAAAAACCTTCACCTCGATGTAGCATATAAATGGTTAAACATTTTAACAATAAGCTTCCCCTAAAACCCATATGTTAACCATCTCTTGAATATTCAAATTCTGTAGGCTCTATGTATAACGAGCTTGATGCTGAAGTAGAACAACCCAAACTTGTGTCTTATATCTTGCACTATCCACGTGACTTCGAACGTATACCCAAACCGATGTATAGGGAGACCGCAATCTCTTGACAATTATCCTCATCTTCTATGAGACACATAACCAAAGTGATAGCAAATGTGAGCATTGAGCACCATAAGAAAAATCACACACCTTTGCTAGATTTGTCAATTCTTCGTCACATCGTTTCTAAGCACGAACAAGTTACCTCCAAATGTTGTAAGCCATTTGAGATATGATAAGAACACGCATCTGAAAAACTCCACTTCAACTTCAAATAGGTGATAAACAAGCTTCTTCGTAACCAATTAATCCAATAAATACGAGCCTTTAAACCAGTTAAGAACATGTAAAATCATAACCTGTTAGCTTCCCCTTAAATGAAGCATCTTGTTCTATTCGTGATCCAATCTGTGTGTGTTATCCAGTATCGAGCAGAACTAGCAGTTGAAACTGCTTCAATAGCAGTATTAACTTTAGACCACAATGCTAGCAGTACAAACTGCTTTTCAAACCTAGCAGTACTAAAAATTACTTGAACAGTATTAACCACAAGGCTAGCAGTACTAACATCATATTGGCAGCATAAATAATCAACTAGCAGCATTAAGTAGTTTCCTTGCCAGCACTAAGTAGTACTAACAGCAGTAAATTCCATTGCCAATATTATTAATAAATCAAGCAGTATTAACATACTTTTGTGTGTGTTATCTGATATATGCCATTCCAACTGCCTTCTTTGTTGTCTAATATCGGCTAAAACTAACAGTACAAACTCTCTATGCCAGCTATACAAAGTATACACTGGTAGTATAAACTTACGTTTCCAGCAGTATTAATACAATACGAACAATACTAATAAAACCATCGAGCAGTATTAAGTATCAATTGGCAGTTGTAATCTTGCATTCGAACCCAACAGTAGTAACTTAATACTGTTTTAACACCTTAACAATACTAATATACTCGAAGCAACATTAACATACCTTGACCTTGAATTTGCGAAGCTAGCAGCATTAAGTTGTATTCGAGCAGTAGTAACACATTAACTGGCAGCACTAATCTTCTTTGGCAGCACTAATACATCAACAAGCAGCACTAACCAAAGACATCAGTATTAACATGTTACCACTCTTAAGGATACTCCTTTTTTTAAGTATCCAGATGACACTTTTTAAGTGTCACAAAACTGTCGCTAAACTGTCACAAATTAGCATTCTTAACTCCAAACTTCAAAGCAGAAACACGACACCTTTTTCATCATAAATTCAACAATAATAACACCTTGTAAGATCCTAGATCATGAGCCACGAGGCTCTGATACCAATTGTGAAAACCTAAAGATCGTTGTAGCTCTAGTTTGTTAAGAACTAATCTAGGATAATGATAACATAGGCGGAATATTCAAACATAGAAACAATATTATCATAATAAGGTTTTACCAAACATTCACCACAGCCCCAATATTATTTGATCAAGATAATACGGTTACATCAATGAACTGTAACAGGGATCAAGGAAAACCTTGATTACCTTGAGGCTAAACCTACTAAACCCTAGGCGTCAACATTAGAGAACTCACGCCTAGAACACACACACACTTTTCTGTGTTTACATCTTAACACATACTTTTCTGGATGCCTAAAAACTATAACCTGTATCTCTTTATATACGAGATAATAGGTTTTACAAAGAGATAAACATAAATCTTTAAACATATAAACATGATCTCTGTTACCTTCTTTCTTCATATAGTATAAGATTCTTTTGAACTTTGAACTAAATCTTCAATAATTCTCCACCATCTTGTAGAATTATTGAATGACGATTTTAGACCTTTTGTTTCATTCTTGTTTTGTCTTATCAACTCAAATATAATTCCTAGCAGCCTTGAGCAACTAACCTATCCTTATTTTGAGAAACAACACCATTCTCGTCTAACTTATTTCTAAATACCCACTTAGTTCCTATGATTGTCACATTCCTAGGTTGTGGAACTAACTGCCAAACGTCGTTAGCAATGAATTGATTTAATTCTTCTTGCATGTCGACTGTCCAACTATCATCCGTTAAGGCTTCATTCACATTCTTAGGTTCTATAGTTGATATAAAACAAAAGAAGTTACTTTGGTTTTGGGCTTGTGATCTAAGGGTTCTTTGGTTAAGGTTTCCTATGACATTTTCTAATGGATGGTTCCTAGATTCCTTAATATATTTCGTCAATCTCTAAAGTTTCATCCTCAATGTCATTTTCTAGTTTTTTCTTTTCGGTAACCTTAATTGCTTCTTCTTCCTCTAAGTCATCATCCACCAAAGGTGATGTCCTAGAGGGTGTAGGAGTTTCATCGAATGTCATGTTGAGTGATTCTTCGACTTTCCTAGTATGTTTATTAAGGATGATGTAGGCTTTACTATTTTGCGAGTATCCTAAAAATACACCTTCGTATGACTTTGGGTCAAACTTTGTAAGGTGGTCTTTAGTGTTTAAAATGAAGCACTTTCTTACAAACACTCTAAAGTAATCAAGAGTAGGTTTCCTACCTCTCAAGAGTTCGTAACGTGTTTTTCCTAAGATGGCTCTAATTAGGATTCGGTTGAGAATGTATGTTGAAGTATCTACTGCGTTACATCAAAAATTTTGTGGTAACAATTGCTCATTCAACATAGATTTACTCATTTCTTGAAGTGTCATATTTTTTCTTTCCACCACGCCATTTGATGTTGCTCCTCATCCAATATTTGTCCAGCTTCCTAAGCTTCTGCTAACATTGCTTTCTCCTTATACCATGCAGCATTCCTTGGTCACTTAGGTTGAGTGCATTGCCTAGCCATATGTCCTTCACCTTGGCAGTTGTAGCATCTAACAACTCTTGCATGTCCACTTGTAGTATTGTAAAACCTAAAAATTTCAATAAGTGTAAAATTACCAAAATACCCCTAATGCAAGAAAATCTATAAAAGCTTAAATAAATTTCAGTTTAATTATAGAAATTATGAAAATACAATATATAGCAATTATGAAATTTTTGTAAGATCAAAATACTTTATGTTATACAAAGAAATTAATTAAAATTATTATAGGTATATATGCCGAATTTATATATGTATTTAATTAATTTATATATTACAAAAATAATTAAATAAAATATGGATAAATATATAATAATTATGTAAATAATAAAACCTGATTTTATTCCATTTGAAATGCCCTAGGACTCGGCCAAACTCTTATGTATATCTTTTATTCACTTTCATTTTACTAAATCCTAAAAACAAATACCACCGAACCCTAAATAAATTAAGTGGCGGCACAAAGAATTTTTCCAGGACTTGTGCGATTTTTCTAAGATCATTTGAAGGCTAAGGAGTGTGGGAAAAATAGTGGTAAGCTTTGGGAGTGCTTGATTCGATTTTTGGTATTGTTTTGGGGTCGAAAATCATAACCGGGTGCATTAAATCATAAAATCATCAAGGGCCATCAAAGGTAATTTTATAACTTATGTTTCATCATGTTAATATGTTATAAACCTGGGAAAAATGTTCATGCACTTTATTTTGATTTTATAAATTGAAACATATTCAAAACCCTAATTTAGAAATGAAAATGAAATCGGCATATAAAATAATTGTAAAATTTATTTTATATTTTTCTGAGGTTGTACATATCTCATATAACTCAGAAAAATTGTTGGAATAATTTATAAATAATTCGAATGATTATTGGAGATTTAAATGTGTTTACCGATTTCGAAAATAAGGGAAAAAGGAAAGAAAATGGTTAAAATGAATTAGGGTTAGGGTTTTGTTATTTTGTCCAGGTGTAATTAATGCCAATGATTGGTAAATAATTGTGTTTGTGATTGGGGAAAATTTGATTAGGGTTTTGTGAATTATTTTGTTAGCCGAATTGCTATTTAAAAGTATAAGGACTTGTTTTGTAATTTCTGAAACTTTGGGGTCTGATTTAAGCATGTTATTATATTTGTTATGATCTGAGAAAAATAAGTTGGGGGGTAGAAAATGTCATTTTGATATTATTTATGTAAACCTTACTATTTATAGAAACCTGCTATTTATAGAAACCTGCTATTTATAGAAACATGCTATTTATGGAAACTTACTATATATAGAAACCTGCTATTTTTAGAAAGTCTATTTTTGGGAAGTGTAATTATGGAAACTTATTAAATCAGGAAGTTATTTATTTATGGAAAGTTAATTAAGGAAAGTCTATTTTTGGAAACTTACTATAGATAGAAGCTGTTATTTTTGGAAAGTACCCAATATAACAAGAATTACTATACATGAAAACTACTAATCATGGAATATGTTAATCATGGAACGTACTAATCAAGGAATCATGCTAATTATAGAAAGTTACTAAAAATAGAAAGTTACAAAAAAAATGGAAAGTAACCTTAATCATGAACAAGTAACTTATATATGTCCTTTAACATGTAGATCGCATTAAGCAGGAGTAGCTTCCATCTTCTTATCCATCTCTTTCCGTTACTGCTGGACATAAGGTACGGATATTCCGTCCTTTCAGTAAGGACATTCTTTCTTTTAGATTCATCCCCAGAACTGCTTTGCTCTCCCTTTTTTATGTCTTTTGCCATGGATCCTTACATGTATGATTGCAAGTCATTATTCTTTGCCCGAGCTATATATACGCGATGACTTGGATTTAAATGATTACCACCTAGTCATGGAGGTACCATGGACCGTGACGCATGAGGCACATGTGTCACGACTCTTTCGCGTTGTGAGTGATTTCACGCGGACGTTCCTTTTCTTGTTTACCAGATTATATTTCATGTTTGAGCATTATTATTCAGGGGCGTTGGGTGCTACTAGTTTACATGTTTATACGTTTCATGGTGATTGGTTGGTGTGTGTCTACTATCCCTTCACATTGGAGCTGATCCCTCCACAACATTTTATTATAGAGGTCACCCCTCTATTACATGTTGAGGCAGCCCCTCTATTATATGCATGTATTCACGACATTATTATTATGACATGGTATGTTATATGAGCTCGTGGGCATTCCTTATTATTTATGTTATAATATCCATAATATTTATGGACCATCTTTACTTCGTATTACCATGCTTTACATGTTTATTTCCTATTCTTCATGACGCATTCTCCAGGTTTCCTCATGACATTTTGATCTTTTCCGCTACTTTGTATTTACTATCCAGGGTTCATACTTATTAATTACATCTGTTATGATTAGTTCACTGAGCGTTATGCTCAGCCGTATTTTCTTTCTCTTTCTTATACGGCAGGTATCTAGAGGGAGATTGGGCATGAGAGAGTGTGTGCTTAGGAAGTGACCTATTTAGCTTCCTTTCTTTATATCGCAGGCATTTTGATGTGCTATACTATCTTGGACACATGTTTCGTCCTTTAGACTTCTTTTACGTTATTCATGTTGATCTTATAATTGGGAGCCGATGTTTGATTCCGGCTTTCCACCTTGTCCTATGTTATCATTTATGACTTTATGCCTTTATTATGCTTTGATATGACACCATGATTATGACGTTTCGGCCTCCTTTCCGGAGTGGGTCGTTACAAGAATAATTATTATTGACTCTTTTAGGAGGTGGAGTTTTTGATCTAAAATTTGGTTTAGAAAATCTAACTCCGGGTTTTGACAATGGCTTATAGAATTGTTTAACTTCATTGTTACTAGCAACGAGAACTTTGGCCTTGTTTACAATTATGTGTTTTGGTTTAGGACCCAAAATGGATTTTTGAAAAGACACAGTTTTCTCAGATCCAGGCGTTGCTGGTGGCGGTCCCATATTTATTTTGGGGGCCACCTGAACATTAAGGGGGGCGCCCATATTTATGGGACCTCCATCAGGAGACGCCTTTTTCTGAGCTTTTACAAATTTTATTTCCTTAGTTCCACTAGATGATGCTTCAAATGAATTAAACCCTAAACCTAATTTATCACCGGAGGGTTTTTGATTATTTAACATTTCATTCAAGCAATGTGTACTCTTTTCAAATTTGTTTAATCTAGTAGATTCATCTTTGAGTATTTCATTCTCAATTTTAAGTACATGACACTTTGCATAATCGAGATCAACTCCCTTTTTTTTCTCGAGTGTGGATAATTTATCTTTTAATTCTCTAAGCTTATTTTCTAGACTATTTCTAGTAGCTTTTAACTTTTTTTTAGTGATTATCTTTAGACTTATTTTGCATAACTTATCATATTCATTGTCTAAAGCTATATCATCAATTGATGAGTTTTCATCACTAAAATAAGATAATTCAGAACATACCTCACTTGATGCGTGAGCTACAAGACACGTTTCATCTTTGATCTTTTCATCATCTTCTTCACCACTATCGCTCCAAGAGCCTCCGACAAAAGCTCTTTAGTTCTTATCTTTGGGTGGTTTTGGACATTCTCCAATAAGATGATTTGGGCCGCCACATCTAAAGCATTTTCTATCACCTTTACCGTTCTTATCATTACAGCTTCTTTGGAAAGTCTTTTTGTCGTTCCGAGGTTGTCTCATGAATCTACCTCTTCTTTTAAAGAACTTCTTGAAGTCTCTTACCGCCATGGCGTACTCTTTGTCTTCAATACCGAAAGTCAAACATTCTTCATCACTAGATTATTTCTTAGCCTTTAAAGCAATAGATTTTCTTTCAACTTTTGCTTTGACTATTTCGGAATCTTTCTTGATGATCATTTCGTGAACTTTGAGGTTCCCGATTAATTCATCAAGAGATAGTGACGTTAAGTCTTTCGACTCTTCAATCGCCGTGACCTTTGCTCTCCATTTAGGATGTAGAGCTCTAAGAAACTTCCTTACGTAGTTCTTACTAGAATAACCTTTATCAAGAGCTTTAAGACTATTAATAATAGTATTAAATCTAGCAAAAGTACTATCTATAGATTCGTCTTTAGAAATGAGGAATTGTTCATATTGTTGAACCAAAATGTCGATCTTATTATCTTTGACTTGGCTATTACCTTGATGGGTGATTAACAAAGTTTTCCAAAATTTTTTTGCCGCGTTACACATGAAAATTCTTTCATATTCTTTTCTTGGCAAAGCATTGTAAATAACCATTTTTGCTTCTTTTTTTTTTTTTTTTTTTTTTTTTTTCTTTATTTTTCCGAATAAAGCTCAAGGCACTATAATCCAGATGTATAATGTCAAGATCAAGGCAATATTATCTGGAGTTGACATGAATCGCCTCATCGTATGCCTCGGGTTAAGGTCTCACCTATCTTAACTCAATTTAAGTCGTCCAATTGAAAATTATGTATAATCGCACTAGGTCTCACGCATAGTAGATAAGACACCTTGGGATTGCAATTCACCTACGTCTCACTCAGAGTGAAAAACAAATACAAGTGTTCTCACAAATTGGATGGTGTTAGAAATACGAAAAAGTATCGGTCACTACCAATATAGTTAGTCGTAGCTTGTAGTAAGTCGAAAGGTTAAGTTAGAAAGCTAACCGGGCTAAAGGCTCATGGAAAGCCTCTTATGAGGCCCATGGCCGGCCACTACCCTTTGTATAAAATCCCTCTCCACACATGGAGAGGGTGTTGGTTGTTCATTTTCTCACACACACTTAATCTAATATTCTCTTCTTTGTTTCTCTCTC
Organism: Tanacetum coccineum; assembly: GCA_026074375.1. Lineage (NCBI taxonomy): Eukaryota > Viridiplantae > Streptophyta > Magnoliopsida > Asterales > Asteraceae > Tanacetum > Tanacetum coccineum. Next base: position 5,540 of record BQNB010090864.1, on the reverse strand, counting down.
TAAGTGTTCATCCAACCATCTCTTTCTCTCTCTAAAACTCTCAACTAATTCCATTCTTTATGTGTTAAGATATTCTACAACTGGTATCAAGAGCCATGTGGGTGTTTGTGAAGGTTTTGTGTGCGTTTTTCTACTCTTTTTGCTCGTTATTTTGGTTCGATCCATTCAAAAAGTTTTCACTTTTTGAGGGTTTAAAAACCATAAAGCTTTAAACTTTCTTCTTTATTTATCTTTGTTTAGGCTAGAAGTACAAGAAAATCTTTGAAAAACCATCAAAAACTTTATCTTTTTGAGTCTTTTTGGTTAGAAAAAGGATTTTGTACAAAGAATCTTGATTTCAAATTTTTCGTGTCAAAAACGTTAAAGTTTGTGTTTTTAAGGTTCTAATAGTCTTAGATAGGTAAGAAGTACAAGAAAAATCGGGTAAAAACGTCAAAAGTGAGTCTTTTTAAGATTTTTGGTTTTTGAGTTTCGAAGTGTATTGGGCGAACTATACGTATAGGCGAAGTATACAAGTTTGTTATTAAGGCGATTTATACATTTTGTTCAGGCTAAGTATACGAGTTTCTATTCAGGCGAACCATACATTTTGTTCAGGCGAAGTATACGAGTTTCTGTTAAGGCGATTTATACGTTTTGTTCAGGCGAAGTATACGAGATTCAGTTAAGGCGATAAAAATTTTTTGTTCTTACTTTTTTTATAATTTTATTTGTTTTTTTTTGTTCAGGCGAAGTATACGAGTTTCAGTTCAGGCGATTTATACATGTGTTCAGGCAATTTATACGTAGTGTTTGCTCAGGCGATTTATACGTAGTGTTTGCTCAGGCGATTTATACGTAATGTTTGCTCAGGCGATTTATACGTGTTTTTTTATTACACAAGCGATTTATACATTGTATCTAAAGGCGATTTATACATCTTTGATTTGTAAAAATCATACATATATATATAGTAATAATTGCTTAATACATATATATATAATATATAACCAAAATATCAATTAAGAAGAGAGAGTAGTAAGTATTCCGTGAGGCTTTTAAGAAGATTACTTTTATCCAAAGTAAAATCCAAAAAAAAAACCTTCCCAAGTCGTTTCCCGACGAGGCGTGAATTGAGAATCGAGTTTAAGTTCGTGATCGCGTGTTTGAATAATCAAAGATTTGGTTTGTATTCTATTACTACTAATAATATGCAAAAACAAATAAACGCAAGTAAACAATGAAAGCAATTAAAGATCGAGCCTAAAAACGTTAACGGGAAATCAAAAAGCGCGACCTAAAACCTAAATAGTCAAATTTTAACCCTACAAATGCAAATTTAATTTTTAAAAGTCCTAAATGATAAAAGAAAATTTTAAAAAAAGAATTATATTTTTTTTGACTTTAATATTTTTTATTATGAAGTAAAAACACTTTTAATGAAATAAATTGATTAAAAATACTAAACTAATTTATAAAAATTCTAAAAAATTATAGAAAGTGCTAAACTCTAATACAAACTTAAGAAAAATAAAACTGCTAAATAAGGGCTTATAAATAAGCCCAGAAAAATCAAATAAGCTAATAAGCAAATCTGCTAAGAAAGACTTAAAAGGAAAATGGGTGAAGGACTATCAGATTGTCCCACCTGGAGCAGATGGTAAACTATGAAGGGTATAAGTGCATCCGGGGTAGAGGTCTCGGGTTCGAGACCTCCCTGTGGATCCTTACACCCTTTTTGAAAAACATTTAAAAAAAAAACTTTTTACACAATTTTGTTAACCACATGAAAATAAGCATTTTTTAAAACTACAACTTTTTATGAAAAGCAGAATTAAGCACAGAAAAAGGCAAATTAGATCATAGTTAAGCTAAAACTTTAAAAACTTTTGAACTAAAACCAAATTAAGCAATAAGCTCACAAAAGCTAAAACAAGAACTAAATAAGCTAAGACTAACTTAAAACTAACCTAAATAAGCAAGTTACAACTGAAATAAGTAAATGGAATAAGCAGAAAAGCTAGAAAAATAAGATAAGCAGTTTGAGCTTTTGCACAGACCACAAGCCACTTAGGCTTTTGCAGCCCACAAATAAGCTCATTAAATGAGATTTTCAGAACTTAAAAGCTGAAAATAGATGAAGCTAGTATGGCAATGAGCTTATGCTCAAAAATTCAGGACTTGAATTTAACTAAGACTAACTTAAAAATGATCCTAAAACTAACTAAAAAGTGACTCATTACTTGGAAAACAAAACTGTTTTGACCCATTTGCCATAAAATCAATAAAATAGTTCTAAAAACCTTTTGACCAGATACTTATCATGAAATATGATGCATTTAGGACTTGTAAAACAAACTTTGATAACTTGAATCATAAAACCAAAAGAAAAGAAAGACTTGGAACAAAAACTTCACAGTAATGAACTCTTAAGTAGAAAACTTTGATATTAACCCAAAACTACTTTTAAAATTAAACTAAAATGATCCAAAACAATTTTTAGACTAAACTAAATCAAAACATATAAACCACAAGTGCTCAAACACTATTAACCATAAGGTTAATACTGCTAGCTAAACACCCCTTTTAAGATCTTAAAACAGAAATTTAGCTTATAAAAACATCTTAAAAGCTATAAAACCTTAAGACCAGATAAGCATTAACTTAATTTAACATGATTAAACATATTTGAACCAGATACAAGCACTATAAATGAGCTAAACCAAATAAGCAATTAAAAGCACAAAATGGACAGATTTATAGAATTCTCAAACAAATCACTATGAAAAGACAGATTTTCATAAACATAAAAACTTAACTTTTCATTAACTTAAAAAGATTACAAGAAATTTAAAAGATAATATGAAAAGACAAATAAGCTGTAAAAGAAATTTAAAAGCAAATTACACTACTCCTAAATTACATTAAAACTACATCCCCTATTACATTGAAAATCCTAATCTATTTATATAGAAGTGCTTGCACAGAGGTGTGCTTCTTGTGCTTCTTGTGTGAGGAGGAATGAACCCTTAATCCTGGCCCTTCAATTGACTTGTTCTCCAAGTTCTTGAATCACAACCCTTGATTAATTTTGACCAATAAAACCTCATAGGATTGCCAAGGTGGAGTTGTCCTCTTCTAGGGTGGGGTTTTGAGTGGGGTTGAGAGGGGTTTTATCGTGGTGCAGGGGATCACGTAAAGGGGAGGACTAATAGTGTAAGGGTTTAATGGTTGTATGGTTTAAAGGATTGTTGGGCTTTTGGTTTGGGCTTTTGGTTTTAACTTGGGCCATAAATTGGGCTTTTAAGATTTGGACTTTAAGGTTTAATAGATAAGCTTAATGGGCTGACTCGTATTTGAAAGTAATTAAACTTAAAACCAAAATTTTCATTAAACTTCTTAAAAGAGTACATTGTGGAAAAATATAGTTACAATAGTTAAATAGTGGTAATTAAGCTGAAAATTAATGTTCAACTATCCTAAATAATTTGCAATAGATGCCTACTGTGTTGAAAACACACACAACCTTATTAGCCGTTTGAGTCCTGTAGGTGTGGTTTTGTATGAGTTGAGCTCAAGTCTTCATCATAGCCATCCATTTATCTTGTTCTCCAAGTTTCTACGATATATTTGGCAGTTTTGTCTGTTTTTGGTCATTTAAGCTCGTTTTTGAAGGTAAAAGATATGTGTAATTAAGCACTTATCATTGATGTTGTCTTGATGTGGGGAAGAAGTTAAATTGGGTGTTTTGTCGTCTGGTTGCAAGGTTGACAGAGGACAGAGGTGATGAATAGTGTGAAGAGTTTGGGCGGGAAAGATACTATGTGTTTGTTTTTTAACGAGGTTAGGGAAAAAGGATTAGGGGTGTTAAGGTTTAAGGAATGTAGGGGCTAACTTTGTTAGTCCTCAAGGACTAACGATGCAAAGGATAAAGGACTAATGGTGTTATGAGTATTAAAGGGCTAATGTGCTTATTGTTTGGGCCGGTTTGGATTAAAAAGGATTTTTGCCTTTTTAAATTTATAAAGTTTATAGAAAAGGGCTTAATGGCCTGGCCTGACCCATTAAATGGCTGCGGGTTGGCTCATTTAAGATAAATACGTCTTCGGCTTTGGTTTTGACTTTGACTTTAACTTTTTACGCTCTTTTCAATCCCGTGCTCGGTTTTGTCAGTTTTGGCTTTGTTTTTGCCTTTTAGTGAATATCCGTTACCTGCACAATATACAAAGCAAAACAAGCATATATTTGGTATTTTATGTCAGTTTTTGATCATTTTAGCTTGTTTAATTAGGTAAAGGTATATGTAATTAAGCACATACCACCCGTCATATGTTTAAAGCATCTGCTATCCTTGGTCCATTCATCGGGTTCCAAGTTGACTCCAAGGCATATCTATTTATACAGTACAATGACTCAAACATTTGGTCCCCAATATCTCATGGGTCCAAAGTTGCTAGTGCTAAACATCCCTTGCATTTGATGCAATTGGTTGGGATGAGGAAATGGAGAACACATTTCCCACGGCATGTAACTTTGACGTGGAAATTTGTTCCAAGTTACAAGAAAGCCATGAGGTTAATTTTGTCGACCAATGTTCCTTTTTGGTTGCGGTGTTTTGGAACGAGGATAATTATTATTGATTCTTCTAGGAGGTGGAGTTTTTGATCTAAAATTTGGTTTCGAAAATCCAACTTCGGGTTTTGACAATGGCCTATAGAATTGTTTAACTTCATTGTCACTAGCAATGAGAACTTTGGCTTTGTTTACAATTATGTGTTTTGGTCTGGGACTCAAAATAGATTTTAAAAAAGACATACTTTTCTTAGATCCAGGCGTTGCTGGTGGCGGTCCCATAATTATTTTGGGGGCCGCCTGGGTACTTTGGGGGCCGCCCATATTTATGGGACCTCAATCAGAGGACACCATTTTTTGAGCTTTCACAAATTTTATTTCTTTAGTTCCACTAGATGATGCTACAAATAAATCAAACCCTAAACCTAGTTTATCACTCGAGGGTTTTTGATTACTTAACATTTCATTTAAGCAATGTATACTCTTTTAAAATTTATTTAATCTAGTTGATTCTTCTTTGAGTTTTTCATTCTCAATTTTAAGCGTATGACACTTTGCACAATCAAGATCAACTCCCTTGTTTTTCTCGAGTGTGGATAATTTATATTTTAATTCTCTAAGCTCATTTTCTAGACTATTTCTAGCAGCTTTTAACCTTTTGTTCTAGACTAAATCTAAATCATCAATTGATGAGTTTTCATCACTAAAGTAAGATGATTCAGAACATACCTCACTTGATGCATGAGCTACAAGATACGTCTCATTTTTGACCTTCTCATCATCTTCTTCACCGCTATCGCTCCAAGAGCCTCCGACAAAAGCTCTTTGGTTCTTATCTTTTAGTGGTTTTGGACATTCTCCAATAAGATGATTTGGGTCGCCGCTTCTAAAGCATTTTCTATCACTTCTACCGTTCTTGTCATCACGGCTTCTTTGGAACGTCTTTTTGTCCTTCCGTGGTTGTCTCACGAATCTACCTCTTCTTTTAA